>JAQBSW010000635.1:45000-181432 GCA_029291075.1 Eudiplozoon nipponicum | reverse complement strand
TTGATAGCTTCAATAATGTGTCTTCATAGAAGACCGGAAGACTTCGATTATCTTTAGCCCATGCATCAGTGTAATTATTTGATCTATAATCGTCAGTGCACATATTAACCAAGGAGTTGGCGCAATTGTCTTGCCATATTGGTGGCGGCTTTGTTGCAAATCGATAAGTGGATACCATAGTTAAAATCAGGGTAAACAAGATAAAACAGGACACGCGACATCTCCGACTGTTTAAAGTGATAAAAAAGAGAAATAAATTAACATCGAGTGGAAGACAATAATACACAAATAGGCTTACTGAGGCATCACCGAGATTACTTAGACAGTAGATATTTCATACTCGATGCACCTTTTTGAAAAAATAAATAGTAATTATACGCATGTGCCCATTTACTGCAAGTACGTTGAACACGAGCAATGCTGATTGGGAACGTATATGTGGTACCCACTGATGGGTGGCCACTAAGCACAGAGCACATACATCAATGGAATTAAAGCCTTTGGTCATACTTGCTACCTTTCTGGTTCTTCATGAACAAATCTTGCTGCTAGGTACAAAGAAGTACAATTTTATTTATCGAGTCGCAAAATGGCCGCTAGCTGTAGATTCTGATGCGTTTCGATATTTCATGGTCATCATCAGAGCACGACAGCAATCTAACTAACGAGTATAGAACCACAATGCCTATATAAGGTATAGAAAATCATATATTCACCATTATTCAAACATACATCATACACGTCTGAAATTTTCGGGTGCACAGTTTTTATGTAGACACTTACAGGGCATTCATCAAGCTTTAGCCATATATATATATATATATATATATATATATATATATATATATATATATATATAATCAAACAATCATCGATTGCGCGGGTAGTGATAACAACTCTTTAAATCAAGTTTGTGAGCTTGAAGTAAACACCAAACCCAGTCGTCGAACAACATAACAAAACTATCGCCAGCCGCAACGCACTGACGCGTTTGGACAAAGATATTTAAATGGAAAAATAAATTTATACAGGATATGAGTATAAATGTGTATTTGGTTGAGATACGATTCGTTAGTGTAGGCTCCGTATTTGGTCTTGTCAAAACCATTGAATAATACTATATTCTATCAACAATTTTTCTAACCACTCTCTCTATAATGTATTGCAAACAGGATTGGATTAGGTAAACTGGGGTATTTGAGGATTACTGCAATATTGAAATCAAAATTTTGTTGATACTTATACGCGTCCGGAACAGCAATTAAAAATAGAGGCATCATGGATAGGCGTGTATGTCAGTCAACAGGGTTTGCTTATAGTTATTCTATAAATGTCACTTTATTGGAGTACACGTATGTGAATATAGATGGTTGTGTGCGGGAGGGGGTGACATGGATAAGTTCGTGTATACATTTAGAATTAGAGATTAGGTAGGAAGACCGGATATTAGGGCAGACAATAAAAAATACTTTAGGAATTAAAATAAATATAAATAGATCTGTCTTGAATGAGGATACCACATTTGCCACAAGTTGTTTTTTTCCTGTGCTAATGGTGCCAACCCTGAAGATGTGACTGGAAATAAGGTCCCGGAATCAGGAAAAAAGAGTCGAAAATCTTATTCCAACGTCATTTTCAGACAAACAGCGGCTGGAAGGTTTCAAAATGAATGGACAAGTGTGAGCCCATCAATCAAGGCCAATAATCGGTGCACCAGGAAATGTACAGGATTCAAGGTTTTATCGACCTACGAGTGCTACCAATGTTCCGTACAAGAAAAATGCGGTCAAATCCACAAGAAGGAAAGCAATAAGCACCAAAACTCAACACTTAAAAATTACTGGATAATTTGCTTTTGCTACTTTAGGTATTTCCTAGTACAAACTGACAAAAATATCAACTTGAATTCAATATCTCTTCCCTAGGCGGCGTAGTGTCTATTCTATAATGAAAGATTTTGGGTGGCTCATTAGAAATTTGGGACGAAGGATGCCACATAGGCTCCGCCTGAAGGAAAGGCTAACCAAAAACATCAGTTAGAATTAAATTTTTTTAAATTGTGTAGTATGCGGCAAGAGTGTCGAAGGGATTTCTACGCAAATATTACCATGTTCGAGAGCCGTCCGCGGCCAATTCTGAACAGCAATTGAAGAGTTCCAAATATGGACTTTATCGATCTACTGGATGAATTGCTTTTTATACTTTTAGGCAATTCTTATTGTACTGATATATATATATATATATATATATATATATATATATATATGACACAGCGCAATATGTCTCTGCAGAGCTAATCTGACACATAGCACAATAATTCTCTGCTACGATCGCCAATCTAACACGCGGCACTATAGTTTCTTGGCGTATTCGCCAATCCAAGTGATGTTCTGTAGCTAGGTGTTTGTCAGCAATTCGAACAAGACTTGTTTAGTTTGGGTTCTACTTGCTATTGTTACCTTGGTACACATCCCTACACATCCCTGAGACATGAGAACACAAAATGCTTGGTAATCAAACATATATTGAACATGTTAACGTTCCATATTTTTTTTTAAATACGTGATTTTTAGAAGCACGACCAAACACGATGAAATAAATGGATATGAAACAGAAAATATGCATGCACTATATGTCACGACAAATTATTGAAATAGAGACTGTCCGTGATTTTTTAAATAATTTAGGTAAAGTTAAATTGTGCGTGTGATGATACGCTTGTTAAATAACGCACAGAAAATGTTTGTGTGTTCTATCCAGTAAAAGTTAATGGTGTCATGCCAGAACATGGTATAACGGGCCATCAATTGTCTATATTTATGATTGGCTAAAGTCATAATGAGACACTGACAACAGTCAAGGGTCAGTGCTCTGCTGTAAGCGAAAATTATGCTTGACTCACTGTGTGTGCAATAAAGCAAAAAGCATTGTTATAGAGGAATTAATTGATTAACTTAAATGAACACTTCTTAGCTTAATAAAATAATAACGAAAAAGTTATAATGTTACACCAAACAAAAGTTCTATAAACGTAGAAATTAAAATATTTCTAAGCAGGGACTTGTATAATGAATTATGCTATATATATATATATATATATATATATATATATATATATATATATATATATATATATATATATATATATAAAGGATGCGCATCAAGGGTAGCAGGTGCATTCTTCTTAACGTTTGAGTTGCGAAGGGATATCAGACTTAACTTGGAATATTGTTTTGTGAAGAGCATCAACTATATGTATTTGTAAATAGCGAAAAATTAATACAGATAGTGTCATTCAAATCGTACGAAAATATGATTTATTATGTGGAAGAATTAATGTCGTACTATGAATGAGCATAGGTGAGATTGCCAAATCATTTTACTAGACGCACATACAGGAAATTGAGCAGTCCATTTGACTCACGTGGCCTCATAAAATAAGCAGTGAGTTTGAATCGAAGCGCCAGCTCGAACTGACAAGGAGAGTGCTATCACGTTAATAAGTGAATAATGTTAAACCTTTATGTGATGTTGATCTTGGAAAGTCCTATTCGAAATAATTTATTTCTAGGTACGCTATACCTAATGGAGAAGAGAATAAGTTATTATTTAGCCAATGATCTTTACGTGTTAAAAAGGGGTTTCCAAGTCGGAGAATGCAACCGTGAGAATTTTAAGATACCGATTTACATATTAATTGCCACGTGAGTTGTAGTATCTCTCCGAAATTTGACAGATATGTTGTTAATATATAGATAAGAAATAAAGTTGGCCAATTGAATAGAACCGGTGTTTATGAAATTTTCGTGAGTACAAATAAGAACATGAATAGTTAAAAGTTGAACTACTTTTAGCAAATATTCTCAACGGACCGAAAATCGCATTATACCAATTTACAGCATTTAAAGCTTAAGCAATAATGTAGGAAAGCAGAAGTATATATCAACGGCAGTAAAATTATAAACAACTACCAATAAGAAGATCGAGAGCATTGATTAGGTGGCCGCAGTAATTGTGCACTGCATCTATTATCTTAATTGGAATGTCACACTGACGGTCATGGTTTCCTTTTTATGGATAGGTTAATAGGCCAAATGTGTTTCCGTGGCTCGACGCAGCCCAAGAATCAATGGAACATAAATTTTTATAGACTACATTTTTCATGAACCGCCGGATATTTGTTCTAATTATGTATCTATAACAAATGTTGAAATCAAATTTGTAGACTTGAATTCGAAACCAAACCTATTCTAAATCGACCGCACAACATTACAAGATCATCGTCAATTAAACGTACTAACGCTTTTCTAACTTCTTTGGGGATTGTAGCCAGAAAACTGACTAATGCGGATTACATGGTAAAGAATATAATGTTTTTAAACGCTGAAATGCAAATAAAAACCCATAACAGTCTTGCTATTTAACTGGCCAGTATGTTTGCTGAAAAATTACTATACAATAAATGTACGTCGAGTATATGTCAAAGTCAGCATGAACAACAAATTAAAACCAATTGATGCGTGCGTTTTTTAAATATAAATATCAATACAACATATATTCTATGAAGCTTGAAACGCATTTTTAAAAGAAACCATGGATTAAAATAATACATTAAAAAGTCATCAATTTAAAAAAAATAAACGTTTTCGTTGGATCATAATAACACTTACAAATACATATCTCTAACAAGATTCGCCAAGCTGCTGAAGAAACTCCTAATGCTGAAGAAGCGTAGCCAATTGAAACTGTCCCGACGAACTACTCGATGTGAGTTGTACGGCCATCTGTTGTCCAGCTGCTGTGATTGCTTCCTAGCTTCATGTCCATATCTGGGCGTCATATCTTCTGAACAACCATTGTTATTCTGATAGTCGTCACAAACTGAGTAAACATCCAAGACATCTATTTTGGAAGGCTCTGTTCAACGAAAAAAAAGTAAATTAAATAGTCATGACGAGAAAAACTACCCGGTGAGACTACAAATAAGCTGAAATCCACAAAACAAATACGCATAGGTCGATATTACTTAAAAACGTTTAGTCTAAATGTTATCAAGTTCAGACGTGGATACGTGATTTTCTACTCAAGAAACAAAAATTAAGATATAATTAGTAATTTTATGCATAAAGTTGATTCTTAAAAGCTTTTCAAGCGAAAAAATTTGAAAATCTAAACTACAACTGGCACGACACTGCGTTATTTCGTGGTGTAAAAATTGGTGTATTTTACAAATAAGGGGGGGGGTGGCGGATTATGAAAATGACGACCGACGTATCAATCGAAACATCATTCAACAAATGTAAAAAAGAACAATTGAAATTTTGTGCCCAATTTCGCAAATCTCAATATGCTAATCAGACACACTGACTTATTCTATGGGAATCTACAACGCTACGTACAGAAGTATCTGTATTGCGTATAGAATATCTTAGATTCGTCTAGAATATGCTAGAATTTTCGATAATACGGACAGATAATTCAAGCACGCAAACTTGATTTAAAGAATTGTTACCACCACCCGCGCAATCAATTATTGTTTAAACTGTATTGCCTATATATGTATATGTGGCGAAAGCTGCAAACAGTTAATGTTCGTGACTGCATAGAAATTGTGCAGCCGACATCTCCAGTCAAGTTCAATGTATGCAAGACTGCTAGAGGTGAGAGCCGCATATCTAAATTTGATTTCCATATATATTCAATGCGGTTTGATCCTCGATAGTCAGTTTGCCGTCGTACTCTGATGATGATCATGGAAGGTCGAAACGCGTCAGTGCGTTGCAGCTGGCGGTAGTTTTGTTATGTTGTTCGGATGACTGGTTAAATACAATGGGATTGGTGTTTCTACTTCAAGTAATGCAAACTTGATTTAAAGAATTGTTAATTTCACCACCCGCGCAATCAATTATTGCTTAAATTGTATTGCTCTATATATGTATATGTGGCGAAAGGCTGCAAACAGTTAATGTTCGTGACTGCATAGAAATTGTGCAGCCGACATTTCCAGTCAAGTTCAATGTATGCAAGACTGCTAGAGGTGAGAGCCGCATATCTAAATTTGATTTCCATATATATTCAATGCGGTTTGATCCTCGATAGTCAGTTTGCCGTCGTACTGATGACGATCATGGAAGGTCGAAACGCGTCAGTGCGTTGCAGCTGGCGGTAGTTTTGTTATGTTGTTCGATGACTGGTTAAATACAATGGGATTGGTGTTTACTTCAAGCACGCAAACTTGATTTAAAGAATTGTTACCACCACCCGCGCAATCAATTATTGTTTAAATTCTATTGCCTATATATGTATATGTGGCGAAAGCTGCAAACAGTTAATGTTCGTGACTGCATAGAAATTGTGCAGCCGACATTTCCAGTCAAGTTCAATGTATGCGAGACTGCTAGAGGTGAGAGCCGCATATCTAAATTTGATTTCCATATATATTCAATGCGGTTTGATCCTCGATAGTCAGTTTGCCGTCGTACTCTGATGATGATCATGGAAGGTCGAAACGCGTCAGTGCGTTGCAGCTGGCGGTAGTTTTGTTATGTTGTTCGATGACTGGTTAAATACAATGGGATTGGTGTTTACTTCAAGCACGCAAACTTGATTTAAAGAATTGTTACCACCACCCGCGCAATCAATTATTGTTTAAATTGTATTGCCTATATATGTATATGTGGCGAAAGCTGCAAACAGTTAATGTTCGTGACTGCATAGAAATTGTGCAGCCGACATTTCCAGTCAAGTTCAATGTATGCAAGACTGCTAGAGGTGAGAGCCGCATATCTAAATTTGATTTCCATATATATTCAATGCGGTTTGATCCTCGATAGTCAGTTTGCCGTCGTACTCTGATGATGATCATGGAAGGTCGAAACGCGTCAGTGCGTTGCAGCTGGCGGTAGTTTTGTTATGTTGTTCGATGACTGGTTAAATACAATGGGATTGGTGTTTACTTCAAGCACGCAAACTTGATTTAAAGAATTGTTACCACCACCCGCGCAATCAATTATTGTTTAAATTGTATTGCCTATATATGTATATGTGGCGAAAGCTGCAAACAGTTAATGTTCGTGACTGCATAGAAATTGTGCAGCCGACATTTCCAGTCAAGTTCAATGTATGCGAGACTGCTAGATTTGAGAGCCGCATATCTAAATTTGATTTCCATATATATTCAATGCGGTTTGATCCTCGATAGTCAGTTTGCCGTCGTACTCTGATGATGATCATGGAAGGTCGAAACGCGTCAGTGCGTTGCAGCTGGCGGTAGTTTTGTTATGTTGTTCGATGACTGGTTAAATACAATGGGATTGGTGTTTACTTCAAGCACGCAAACTTGATTTAAAGATAATTTCGAGTTCAGTAAATCTGCATAGTATTGTTGGAAAGACGGGTGTTCACGTTGTAGGCGTATTCGTAATTATTTCTTAATGGATTGCGGAATGCAGGCGTCATAGTAAAGCATGTCGCGAGGTGCAACCAAATCAACACCCAACCACACCGAACATGAACTCAATGCTTAATTGGAAATGGAGATCAATCGGATCTTTGCGAAACTGAGAGGGCAAAGCGACAACCCAAGATCGCATATTCGAAATTATATTTGCTGAAAATTTTAGTATAATCCTACAGTTGACGACGGCATGTTCCAAGTACGCATACGTATGCCAAAAAGATTGACAGCCCCGGTTGCAACCACTCAGTCCATAAATAATCGCTAATGACCTTTTTGAATTCACAGTTGTTCAAAGGCTGGAAGGCACAATATGGTGCAACACCATACACGACGTCCAAAGTTTGTGCTTTTATCTTCTGTGCAGCTGTCTATCAATTGTTCACCATTCTCGTTGCGATTTAAATGAACTTCTGCGTCACATAAACGCCCAGCTTGAGCACTTATACCCCGTTTAACCAAGACTAGATCTGAACTCCTCACTCTAATTATTGGAGAACTTAAATCGAACTAGACAGCCACCTTGTTGTCGTCGCTGTCTACGCTGCATTCGGAGGTAGCGTATACGGGTACAACTAAAATGGAATGATCAAGTAATGTTTCTGTCATTGGTTTTATTAGACGTCCTTAAGCGTGCCGCACAAATTCAGCCGTTTACAGAAGTTCGTTCAGTTAGAGAAGCTTCAGCTCGTGCAAAAGGAACATTAACTAATAATACTGTCCTGCTTTAGAAAGATCCTTGGCACCAGATGTTTGAAGCCTATAACGTATAGACAGGGTTGGTGCAAACTGTTCTGCAACAACCCTTGGATACGGGATTCAAGTTACGGATACGCAACATATACTGATTTCTAATTTATCTGGTGCACACCCCAAAGCTACTTGTTGCCCAAATGGTTTCAATGTTCGTACAAAAAATGCGCCGACGTGAAAACCTAACCTCTGTTTAATGTTGCAGGGTTTATAACTATTTTCGACACTTGGCAACGCAGCATTAGGCTCCGTGATTTGTTCAACTTTTGACACACGATTGTATGTAAAAGAGCGTTTCTATTATAATCCGAAAATGACGAATATTACGAAAAATAATACTCAGTAGCTAAATTCTATTAGGATAAGTAGGATTAATTTGACAATATTCGTTTTTAGTGCAAGCAATTTGTGGAACCTGTAAGATATATTAGATAAATCAAACAAATAGACAAATTTTCTCGAAATACCAACCATCATCAATCAAGAAAAAAACATCTTTAGTAATTTGTCGGCAATATTTGTTGCGGCCGAGATTTCATTTCTGTAAAATATCAAATGAACTTTACATGGAACCGCATAAAATTCATCTTCCCACTTATAGGTACATGGAGAATGATTTCAATGCTGAGCGAGGAAACTTAACTTTGATCCGCATAAATCACAGCTTTCCGTTTTTAAATGAAAAGCCGATTATAGAGCATATTAGGCACTTTTTCCTTACGAAGGTGTTGGAAAAAACAGTTGCGTCTAAAGAGCTCAAGAGCGAACTTCAATTTGATTGGAAAATAGTCAAACAGAGGAAAATTCAGGTACACAAGAGCAAGATTTTCTACGGTGCACCAGCCAATAGAAGTGGCAGTGTAAAAATATTTCTGGCAATCTATGGTGGCGAATGAAAATTGTACACAGTGGGCACACGAATGTAATTAACATTGATTTATGTTTATTTCAATTTTACATTTCGAGACAAAGGAAAATATAGAAATATAAAATCGAGATTTTAAAAGGTGAACATGCAGACTGAAGGGCCAATGTACGAATTATTCCACCGTCAGACTCCTGTTAATGAAAGTTGAGCACCGTGTGATCACGAACACACCTAACTTCGAACTGCATGTAACTAAGTCTCGCCTATTAGGTAACGCAGGCATGACTTTTAAAGCCTAGCGGTCCGCTGGAATGACTAGTTGGAGAAAAGTTAGGTATATGATTAGAAAACAAAAAGTAAATTTATGAAAGCAGTGTACCAAATGTTCCAATGAAGTGGTCTTCAACCGGACTTTGTTTCAGCATTTCTTGTTCCTAAAATGAAAACAGACATAATACTGAATTAAACTACAGAAATTAACGATTCA
Organism: Eudiplozoon nipponicum; assembly: GCA_029291075.1. Classification (NCBI taxonomy): domain Eukaryota; kingdom Metazoa; phylum Platyhelminthes; class Monogenea; order Mazocraeidea; family Diplozoidae; genus Eudiplozoon; species Eudiplozoon nipponicum. The sequence continues at coordinate 171,868 of JAQBSW010000635.1, read as the reverse complement.
TAGAGGTAAAATTCAATATTCATCACAGTCGTGAAGTAAAAACTTCACGTTATCATTCGTTCAGGCTTGTTCGGTTTAAAAATTATTAGCTTTGAGCATCAAATTTCCACAAGCTAAAAATATTACTGTCATGCCGAACCAACATGATATCGTCAATACTAACACATTAGACAACAAAAAGCTATCACGAGATGCCGACTAGAATCGATGTTCAGCAAAATGTAAAAAAATTTCAATTTCGAATATAAAAAAAACGAGTTAATCGGGTACATTCAATTATGACCAAAAAATTGCAAGAATGTCTATCTGAAATCGAACAGTAGCTATGATAGACTATTTTTTGTTGTTTAAATGCAAATATTCACCTTTGTCTAATCCGATGCTGCGTTCATTGACTTTCATCGATATCCTCCAAGGTCGCTTAAGCTTCCCATGACTATTTTAAGCCCCTTTTGACCGGCCGACCTAACACATACGAGGTTAGAAAGTCCTTGAATGTTCCATTTTGCTATCGTATATCACGAGGCTTTTATTTACTTATCTAATTATTCGGAGATAACTATACTCGTCCTGGAGATTACCTAATTTTTTTTACAGCAGGTGATATCGAGGATATAGTCATAGAATTGTTTGTATCGAATACAATTCTGGGTCTATATAGCTGAATATGACGGCAATGATACTTGTATAGTTCATGATTTGTACTTAACCGCTCTATTGCTAAAGCATCTTACCTAGGCACTGACTACGCTACATTAGCGCCAATATGTTTAATGAAGTTCGTTATGCTCAGTGCCATAATTTTCCGCTATGTTCACTTATGAGCGAATTTCCAGCTGGTGCAATATTATGAGAAAACTGTAAGTTTCCTATAAAGTTGTCATGTTTTCGTGTGCATATTGCGAACAAAAACACTTTAATGAATTAGAAAACGTTGACAGCGCGTAGAATAAATTCGTATCCGAGCACAGAAAGTAGATTTGCATACCCTATCTGGCAGAGTGGCTAATGACGATGACAGCTTTTAGCTGCACAAAAATACATCAGTCGCTAACTTTTATCTACAGACCAAACCTACATTTCCAACGATTCGTGCATGCTCGGCATAAATATGCAACCACCGTGACACTTCTTTCATTGCTATGTTTGCACGTCTAGAAGAATGCTGGCAAATGCTTGTTTGCAGGCGTTGAACTTACATTAAGTAAAATGTATGCAAACATATAACTACAAATTTCCATTAAAATTCCATTTACAGCCTGGTTCAGAAGACAGGGAAATTTAGTCAGCATCTACTTTTATCAACACATTATCTTGAACTTTTTCCGTTATAGACGATATTATCGCCCCTCGATGGCGGTCGCTCATTACTGTGAAAATATGTACTTGTACACCAAAGTAAGAAGGTAGGCCACCACCGTCGCCACGGCATAAGTACTGGGGAAAAAACCGCCATCATAACCACAATGAATTCTCAGCCAACTTCGTTAGCCTTAGAGTGGTTCAGCGAATTACCTTGATATATAATTCCAATAGTCCAAGTCTCTACCGAAGTTCACTTCGCAGGAGATCTTGGTCTTCTATCATGCAAATATGCGTGTTTACAGTTCAATGTTACAAAAGAATGCACAATTAAATTTTATTTAAACGGTACAGATCAAGTTAATTACATTGTTTTCATCTCACACGTTTTTCAAATGAACATGTCATTTGATTTAATAGACATAAACAAAGCGAATACATTTAGGAGTTTAGAGGTAGCGTAACTGGAAACAACTAAGCCCAAGTCAGAATTTAAAAATGTAGTATCCCATTAGCGTAAGCGTCTTGTGCTTACAGATATCCCATTAGCACGAGCATATCATAGACCACAAGTACACTATATACATTGCAAGGTAAACTGGAAGAAATAAACGCCACAATTTCCTGGATTTTACGTGTAAAAAGTAGTATTAGAAACAAATGCCCAGATTCATTCAAACTACAAAATCAAATCTATAAATCTTGTTTTCGAGTTTGAAGTAAACACCGATTCCATTGTATGGAACCAGTCGTCGAACAACATATCAAAACTACCGCCAGTCGCACGCACTGACGAGTTTCGATCTTCTATGATCACGATCAGAGTACGACGGCAAACTGGCTAGCGAGGCTCAAACCGCAATGAATAGATATGGAAAGCAAAATAAGATATGAGGCTCTCACCTCTAGTAGTCTCGCATAAATTGAACTTGACTGGAAAAGTCGGCTGCACAATTTCTATGTGGTCACGAACAGTAACGTCTTTAAGCTTTCGCCACATATGCATAGTTAATACAATTAAACAATCAATGATTGCACGGATGGTGGTAGCAATTCTTTAAATCAAGTTTGCGTGCTTCAAGTAAACACCAATTCCATTTTATTTAACCAGTCGTCAAACAAAACATCTAATCTACCGCCAGTCGCAAGCACAGACGCGTATCGACCCTTTATGATCATCATCAGAGTACGACGGCAAACTGACTAGCGAGAATCAAACCGCAATGAATATATATGGAAAGCAAAATAAGATATGCGGCTCTTACCTCTAGTAGTCCAGTAGTCATCAAATTATTCAAAATATGTTAATTTCTTACAGACGCTGAAAAATTGAAGAGCAACAGCCATTCCGAACACGTATTATTTCGGCCAAAATTTCTTTATCTTGACTTACTCACAGTCGTTTTCCCATTTTCATAAAAATTATCTAATCTTTCAATTTATTCTATTCATTTTGAATACCTCTGGATACGAGGAATTATAAAGATAGTTATTGTGTTAATCAGGACGTACCAAGTAATCAGTTAGTTAATGTCGTATAAGGATTATTAGCCAGAAGTCGCGTAATTTATGCCTCTTTGTGAACATAACTTTTATACAATTAAATGAACATTGGTTGCGCGGACGGTGGTAACAATTATTTAATTCAAGGTTTCAATCTTAATGCAAAAACCAGTCCTATTATATAGATACTTTTTACAGCAAAAACTAAGCATTGAATAAAGTATACAAAGCAATTCATCCCGTAGACCGGTTTCGTCCTTATTGGGAACTCTTCACATACTTTCCGTAATTTGCCGCGAACAAGGCTCGAAACTGGACAAGTCTGGTTCGGAATTTATTGCGCTAATCACTGATCCACACTACCGCCCGCAACACACACTTTTCAGTCATATACTAACTAATGATTCTTGGTTAGCCTTTCCTTAACGTAGAGCCTATATGGCATTTCCTTAGACTTAACTTTTCAACCAACCACTCCAAATCTGCTATTATAGAACAGACACCTAACTACCTGGGGAAGTTGTACTGAATTGAACATATACATATATAATTAAACGAATATTGGTTGCACAGGTGGTGATAAAAATTATTTAAATCAATTTTGCGAGCTTGATATATACACCAATAACGGGTTATTTAACCGGTCGTACTGTTCGCGGGAAATTTTGGAGTTCTCAACAAGGACGAAGCCGGTCTATTGGATAAGTTGCCTTTCAACCTTATAAAATGCTTAGTGTATCTTGAAAATGTATATATATATATATATATATAATGGGACTGATTTTTAGATGTAGATCGCATCCTTCATTTGAATAATCATCAGTTTTGTACGAAGACTTCCTATGGCGTATAATCTACTAGTGCTTTAATATCTATATTTCTAGAAGATCGCACGGCGCAATTGTCACACATTTCTTGACAAAATATATCGCGAGTTTAGAGCGCAGTGCGGCTTCCGATTGACGCGTGAATAGCGCGAAGCTCATGCTTTCATAAGATTACAAATTTTACTCATTCCGAGTTGGGCTATGCTTCTGATCCTCTACTCACAAACCTGGTACACTACACTTAATACACAAAGGCATATATTAGCTCTTCGCAACTAATTATGTTACTATTTTAGTCAATTATTCGAATGCAAATCCAAAATGACAGCGCCGAGATAGAGAAATAATCAATATGAGTTACTCAACTTCAGAGGGAAAACAATTAAAGCCAATATTATATTAACATAATTAACTTGAAAAAAGAAGATTAAAAAGGAAACTATTTCGTAATTTCAATTATATAACAGATGCGATAATCAAATAAAATCTATTTCGCAGATGTGAACTGGTCAATGCGAAAGATTGACCTACCCGTATGCATTCGTATTGCCAGTCTGTGTGACAGGCCTGCCAAGTGTAGCAAAAAGCAGCAATACTAAATCCAAGAAGAAGACCATACCACAGACCTAATTTTATAAGAAAATGTTAAATTAAAATTTGTCATATATTTAAAATAATGAATAGTAATTTTTTTTAAATAGCTAGAGGAATAGAAGAGCCCAGTTTAAAACTTTGTTTTTAAAGACGAATTCACGAGTTCCCTGACAAAGAGCAATATTTCCACACGTGTACCAAACTAAACTGTTGTACAACGAATGTTAAACACCAATGTAACCCAGTTTGAATGCTATAAGGACTACCTTTAGAAAAAATCACAAACAAAATTTGAATGTTCCACACGGAGGGCTCCAGAAGAGCTTGAAGTCATGTCACTGAAGACTAAAGGCTTCTACATTGACCTATTCGGAATTTAGCAAAGACCACTGGAAGACATAAGTGCGCGTGAGAGAGAGAATTCAGCTACGGTGCTAGGCAGTTATCATCGCTTATCACCTTTCTGCTAGATTTCCCAGTAGCTTAAACATTTTAGCAGGGCCACTGAATACAGATATCGACGGCATTTTTGCTGTAAATAGGACATATATGTTTGCCAGTGTTAATAGTTGCGTTGCCGATAATATCCAGTGCGAGCCCATTTTGCCAATCGGGAAACCTTTATATCTAAGGGCCAGATTTTTATGACAGGTAATCGATTTTCCAAAAACGAAATGCTGAAATTCCTTACAGTTTAATTTAAAAAAGACCACATATTTTGGATTAAAGTGGAAGTGCATGAGCATTTTAGTGTAACGTTGAACTATAAAATGTTCACAGAAAATATTTCAATACGTCTTGCATCGGGAATTTAGTATCTATGTTTATAACATCTAGGCTCGCCAGATTATCCTTTTCTATTAAATTGAATTTATTAATATCTATAATGTGTTCTTCAGAGTATAATATAGAAGAAAAGTTGTAGATACATAGTTATTGAAGGATTTATATTATTAATATATTTGGGGATAATTCTTTGTCGCTTTGACTAGAAATGCTTAAAATAAGGTTTAAACGATAATGCCAAAATGTCCACGATTCACTTTTAAAAGTGCACAGTGTGATATTCCAAGCCTCAAGATGGTACTTGAAAATAATATCGAAAAGTAGTATAAAAATCTATAATAATGAGTGTAGTTTAGGTAAATATAAGCAGAAGACACAAAGATGCAAGATGTGAGGGTGAAACCAAGGCTGATAGGTCTACAATACAAAGTGTGTAACATATACCGATGTCGAGCAAACATGGCTTCGGCACAGGTGCTAAAGCAAAGAAATCCATAATATCAAGTGAACATCACTCGGGCAGAAGATGTCAGGCTGCAAGGTGTAAGAGAGACTCTAAGACTGAAAGATCTAAAACACCAAGTGTATATCATATACCGATGTCGAAAAAACATGTCTTCTGCACAGGTGCTGAAGCAAAGAAATCCATAATATCGAGTGAACTTCTTTCGAGCAGAAGATGTCAGGCTGCAAGGTGTAAGAGAGACTCTAAGACTGATAGATGTACAATACCAAGTGTGCATCATATACCGATGCCAAACAAACATGACTTCGGCACAGGTGCTGAAGCAAAGAAATCCATAAAATCGAGTGAACTTGACTCGGCCTGCAAGTTGTAAGAGAGACTCTAAGATTGATATTTCTACAATACCAAGTGTGTATCATATACCGATGTCGAACAAACATGGCTTTGGCACAGGTGCTGAAGAAAAGAAATCCTTAATATCGAGAGGACTCCACTCGGGCAGAGGATGTCGGGCTGCAAGGTGTAAGGGAGACTCTAAGACTGATAGATCTACAATACCAAGTGTGTACCTATGTCGAACAAACATGGCTTCAACACATGTGCTGAAGCAAACATGGCTATGGTAAAAGTATTATAGCCAGCGGATCAGCACTATTGAGCTATCCCCAGTTATCAGTCGACAGAAAACGTCGCGCTTCAAGATGTAAGGAGGACCGGCAGATCTCTAAAACTAAGTGTGCGCTATGTACCTATGTTGATCAAGCACGATTATGGTACAAGTGTTATAGCATACAGATCCAAACTATCGAGTGTACCACAAATATCAATGGCCGGAAGAGATCGTGCTTCAAGAGGTGAGGCAGACACTACAACTGGCACGTAAACAGTATTTTTGGTTCGTTATATAACTATCTATGACACCCTGGCTACGGTGCACGTGCTGAAGCATGCAAATCTACTATATCGAATGAAACTTAAGTACCAATAGACAGAATACGCTGTGGTAAAACACGTTAGGGGAACACAGATCAATGACAGCAAGTGTACAACATATTATTACGTCGGCACAGTTGCTGAAGCATAAAAAAGCACTATATAGACTGTACCCAGAGTACAAATCAAAAGAAGACATTTTGATCCAAGATGTGATGGGAGCTCTACGACTGGTAGATCAACAATACGAAGTGTACATCAAATAACTATGTCGGACCAGCATGGCTATGGAGCAGGCATTAGAGCTAAAAAAACTAAAATATTGAGTGTACCACAAGTATCAATAGAAAACAGAAATCGTGCTCTATGATGTGAGGGAGACACTACGACTTGGACGTCTGAAATATTATGCTTGCATTATATAACTCTTTGACACACGTAGCTACGGCGCAGGTGCTGAAGCAAACACATTTACAATCTCAAGTCTAACTGGAGTACCATTGGACAGATGTTGGGCTGAAAAACATCAGGATGATATATAGACTGGTAATTCAACAATACCCAGGGTGCATTATATACCTATTGCAAGCAAAAATGACTACGGCGCCGATTCTGAAACATACAAACCTATACAATCCAGAGTACCACAAGTATCAATAGACAAAAGATGTGCTCCAAAATGTGATCGAAACGCAAAGACTGGTAAATCTAGAAAGCCACGTGTACATTATATAATTCTGTCAACGAAACGTGCTTCAAGATGTGAGGGATAAAAAACAACATGTGTGCAGCATAAACCTCAAGTTGAACAGACACTGCAACGGCGCAGGTGCCAAATACAACAAATCTTGACTATCGAGTGTACCTGAAATATACATTGGCAAACACGTCGTGCTCCAGGATGTGAGGGTTACAAAAAAACTCGGTAGATATTAAACAACGTGGGTGCAACATATACGCATGTTCAAAAGATATTGCAACGGCGCAGGTGCTGAACCAAAGGATTCTACGCTTTCAAGTGTATCTCGAGAATAAAAGTAGAGAAAACACTGAAATAAAATATGTGAGGAACACCGAACTTTTCATTTAATGCAGTAGCCAAATGATTCAAAAGTGAATTTTATTATTTTTCAATGGAAGTTACATCAAATAAATTATTTCTTTACTTCGTGGTCAAAACGTTTCGATCTGGTGTCACCAGGGAACTGCACGAAGCGGAATTTCAATTGTATTTTAGCAGTTGCAAAACTGTAATCGAATTAACACGTGATACACTGTCCTATCTCGGATAGAGGACAACCATTGTCTGCTTACCAGTGTAGTTTCGATCTTCATATGGCGATATTCCACCGTCCAATAAGCATTACATATGCAGTTGCGCATTGTAGCAAGATGTCGCTGGCTGGGCTGGAAACTTGAGTATAAAAGGGCAGGACCTGATTCAATGGCAAGATAAAGAGAACTGGACTCCATTTTCACAGCTATTTTAGACCTCATCACTCTTCCTTCAACCCCGTTTCCCACGCAGTCTATGCATATTTCGGCGTTGAAATCGCCGCCAGTCATTAGGATGCCAAGGCTCCAATGAGACACAGAGGCAAAATCGAATAATGAACCTTTCATAACACAACAGGTGTTTGCACATGGTGTTAAACATAGTTATACTAAGGTGCTTGAAGGTTGCTTTGAATTACGCATCTTTACTTCTAAATGAAAATAAGAATTTCCAGATGCAATCAGATATGAATAGGAGCTAGCATAAAGAAACAACGCAGCCTCCATCCTCTCGAAAAATGTATACTTCGTAAAAGTGCTTGACATTCTAATTACTGTTCGTGAAAATTTTTATTACACTTATCAACACACCTGTATCCTACGAAACCATAATACGGATTTATACTACCAAATCGATAAGCTGTTTAAAACAAGAGTTTGCAACACCGATTCTATATTGTATGAACTGAACGAGAAACATGTTCATTCATACGTTTTCGCTATTCCTCAGAGATTATTTAAGTTACAGGTGCAGTTTCACTTCCGAATAAATGTTCTTGTTAGAGTGTTGAGCTAGTTTATATACATAGTAAAACAAAATTATCGATATAAAATGCCAAAGAGCAGACCGCATTTCAGTTGACTGGACACGTATTTTATAAGTTGAACTGTGTATATGGACCAAGTTATCTAAGTATCACAACGCAAAGATTTGCTTGACTTTTAAATGAACTGCTCACCTTGCATTACATAACATGGAAGCAGTGTCGCAAAATCTATTATTACACGGCATATTTTAAAGTTTCAACTTATTTAATGGGGCAAGAAAAACTTAAGGGTTATTAGTATTAAGGCGAAAAACCCTACAGTCGTCCGCCTACTATACTATACATTTCTGAAATAATTTTAAAACTTTAGAAAAACACCGCTTATTAAAAACGGAAGAAAGAAATGCAACAAAACACAAACCCAATATTTCGAGTTTTTTAGTATAGGCCAAGTAGAAACCGGTCGGTAATCCCACAATGTAGTAAGCTGTGAAAATCACAATCGCACCAATGCCCTGCTTCCCACATGACAGAAGAACTGACTCAGATACGCCCTGATCACAAAATGAAACAAAAGATACATTTTTATAACAAATTTACACGGTCAGAGAGAAAACAAAATTTGATACCTACACGAACCGTTCCGCTAATTAATATATTACTATCGAAAAACAAACAAAACTTTTCATTCTGGCAAAGCAATGTAGAAAAAATTGTGCTAGCAGTTTTATTTCTTGAATATATTTCGGCGGACGTCAATGGCTACCGAAACATTTTCAAGAAAGGAAACTGGAATTCGGCCTGTATTATTCAATACGCAGATCAGGCAATTTTGATAAATCAAGTTTCGCAATAATTAATATTTTTCTTTTAGCAGAATTTTTTCAGGTATACAGAGCTATTTCTGGATAAAAGACTAGGTTAGTGAACAACTCTTGCCTCTTATTTGAGTTTTACAACTATATTTCGTTTTAAGAAGAAATATCAGCATCGTCATAATCATTATTATCATCATCATCATCACCAGCACCAACAATATCATCATCATCGACACCATCATCATCAATATCGTCATCTTCTTCATAATATTCTACACTTATCATCACCACCAAAACCGTCACCATTATCATCATCATCAACATCATCGACACCATCATCAGCATCAGCATCGTCATAGTAATCACCAAAATTGTCATCATCATCGACAACACTACCACCGTCATCATCATCATCATCATCATCATTAATAACCGCATTGCATCAAAATGTAAAGAACACTGATGCCTTATTGCTGCATAACCTTAAGAAAAACCAGTAGACAGGGAGTGGAAAAGCATTAACTATAAACACACAGAAAGGAGCCGTTTTTGTTCTCAGTGCTGTCCTTTTTGTTGTGGATTTGACCGCATTTTTCTTGTGCGGGACAATTGATAGCACTCATAGGTCCATTTTCAGATGATGCAATTTTTGGCCTCAATTGATGGGTTCTCAATTGTCTCTTCTTCTTTAAGCCATCAATTAGCTGATTTGCCACAAGTTGTGTTTTACTCCTGTGCGTATTGTGTCGACCCTGAAGATGAACCTGGAAATTAGGGTTCGAAAATTCGGAAGAAGAACAATGGAAAATCTTGTTCCAACGTCATTTTCAGACAATCAGCTAATTGATGGCTTAAAGAAGAAGAGACAATTGAGAACCCATCAATTGAGGCCAAAAATTGCATCATCTGAAAATGGACCTATGAGTGCTATCAATTGTCCCGCACAAGAAAAATGCGGTCAAATCCACACAGAAAGGAGGTTATCTTGACCTTCTACAATGTATACTAAAAGGAAAGGCGATATCGAACATACAGCTTATTTGTTTTCTTCGCTATAGCGCCTTTTCCTTCACAAAATATATTACACAACTATTTTTACTTTTCAATATTTACGAAGATAAAGTAAAACAGCTTGTATTTGTATTAAATAAAATTTATTTTTGTCTTTGTCTATTGGAAAGGCACAAGAAACTTCACAATAAAGAATAGTGAAAAGCATACTCTATATATCCGTAAGCAATAAAAGGCAATAGATAAACCATTCCAGTGACTAATCATGTGAAAACAGTCTATGCAAGTCGAACATATCAAACGAAATCGGAGGGGTCCAGTTTAAAAACAAGTCTACCAAGAGCGGTTTGGTACAGAGAACTGAGAAATGGATGTGATATGTATAATTTTGTAGGTAAAAATATAAGGAACTAAACGTTAAATTCGACTATTGTTCCAACACTTGTCATTCTAAAATAATTCTAACTAATATTCAACGCGAAATGTAGAGAAACGAACCATAGGATAAAATACGTAGTTTTACTGTTTCAATTATTTATTTCCAAAGTGATCCGAAATAGGATAATGAGGAAACGGATTTAGCCAGCACAAAATGGTAAAACCGGGAAAGAAGACAACGCACATTAAACTAAGGAAATAATAGAGACCAACGAACAATCACGTTTCTGTCCAGATATTTCTTGAATGACTGCACACTGCGAGCGTAACATTTTGAGTCTTCACTATTTTCATTCGTGATTTGTCACTTTGCACCACCATTTTCGCACAAATCCCATTGATCCCCATTTCCAAGTACGCGTCAATTTTGTCTTCGTGATGGTTGGATGCAGATACGTCCCTTTCCTTCGGAGGCTTCAACACCGTTCATACTAACCATTGGAAATGAGGTAAGATGTAATCTTCGTAGACTAGCGACGATTCGTAACGTAATTTCCTATTCCATTATCAGGCCTCTAATCACACAGACAGTCAAAATCCACACAGTAACAGATATAAGCAAATGGGGAAACCTCGTTCCGAAAGAAGTCTATCTATATTCAATTTTTTTACTCACTAATGGTTTTTGAACAACGAATTGGCCTCGTCACCTCCATTAACATTCTGTACACATGATGAGATTAGGTATACTGAGAATTTGAGATTTCTGTAATTGTATAGGAGGTAAGGGTTGGGTCTGTCATTTTCAGGATGTACATAAGTATATGTGTGTGGGTGTGTCTTTGCGTTTTGGTAGTTGAGTGGGTGTTTTCCTATGCTCCGAGCATATGCATAAATCGTGTATAGTTACTGAGACTAATTCTTTTTTTAAAACAATTACTGAATCAAATATTAAATAAAAATAGATATGTTTCGGAAAGAGGTTACCATATTTGCTTAAATCTGTTGTTGTCAGAATTTTAACTGTGTTTGCTTAGACGCCTGATGATGGAACGTGAAATTACATTCCAAAAAACATCGCCAGTCAACGAAGATTAGATCGAACCTCATTTGCAGTGGGTTGTATGAACGATTTTGAAGCCTTCGGAGGAAAGGGACGAATCAGCAACCAGCCACCACGAAGACGAACTTGATGCGTACTTGGAAATTGGGATCAATCGGATCTTTGCCAAACGGATAATGCAAGGCGACTACCCATGACTAAAAATCGTGGAGCCTAAAAAGGTTTCTTTCCAATTGTCTGGTAACATGTACGAAAGGATGTTATAAGACAGCGTATCAATGAAACCCGTCAACTCATGCTACAGTAACGTTTCCTCAAGTAAACAAACCGGCAGTAGTTAGTCTATAACACCGCATAAGTAAGCAATCCTGTTAAGTAATCTTGTTAATTTAACAACGTTACCAAAATCAACAGGCTAAAATCTGCACCGAAGTATTTTTTTTGAAAACAAAAAAAAATAGTGAAACAAATGCATTTGTAATTTAAATTAATAAATTAATAATATATTAAATCATAAATATACTACGCAGCAGGAATATAAAACAAAATTTAAAAGACCATTTTCTTTACGCAATAACTAAACTCGATCATAATGTATAGTACCTAAAACAGTCAATTTTGTTAAATCAATGGAAATTAAGTTGTACTAAATACATACATTATGCAACTAACAGGACGGAGGAAACGCACATTTATGCACACACACATACACACACACACACACACACATACAAACAAAAAATTCACCAGATTATGTTCAAATCGTGTAGAACTGCTTTTGTCTATTCATATAAGTGACAAGGCTTTGCATAGAGCAGCTTCTGTTGTGCGTAATTCATTTTCGTTTCTTGCTTTGAAGAACACCTGGCAAACAGCCTAATTTAGAGTGCGATTTGTATAAACAATGTGTTCGGATATATTTCAGAAGCGGACTTCCCTATGCCAATTACGTTTAGTCTAACATTTTATTAAAATTAACTTCTTTAGTAAACAGCTAGTCCGGCCTTTACAACGCATTAATCAGCTATGACATTTGTATAGATAAACAATGTTGGACTGTTCGATTGCAGGGAGCTCAACATTACAATTATGTTAATCAGGTATTTTTTGTATAAACAAACATCAGTTATATATTTAGGCATTTAAGAATTCCTTGGTATTCTAATTCTTCTAGTAAATGTTTCGTCTTGGATCTCGACTTTAAAACGTATACTGACATATATCGTCTTTTAGTTTAGTACGGATTCTTTGCTTCTTTCTGACTAGTTTCGCTTATTTAAGAAGATGTATGATGTTACTGATTGCATTCGAACTCGCTTTGTCGGTTAATTGTTGAATAAGTTGATACAATTAAATAAGCAGTGATTGCGCGGATGTTGGTAACAATTATTAAAATGAAGTTTGCGAACTTCAAGTAAACACCAATCAAATTGTATTTAACAGACCTCGAACAACATACCAAATCTACCGTCAGGCCCACGTACTGATTCGTTGTTCGACGACTAGTTAAATACAACGGGATAAGTGTTTACTTCAAGCTGGCAAACATCATTGAAATAATTGTTGAATGACTTCGCAAGCATTTATAACCACTTTCAATATCAAATCCTCTCAAGTTAATGGTCTGTCTTTATACACTTGGCACAGTGTTAATTTCAGTTCATTATTAAGAACATTGCTCATCTGATAACTGCAATCATTGGTATTCATAAAAATAATACCTGAGCGATTGCCTGGCTTCTTTAATTTCATTTTTTTGTTCTATTAATTCTTTGAGCCCTCCAATGTACTCTCTATATATAAAATTAAATCGTTTCTCTCGCAATTTCTGATGTAGCATCATTACATGTACACTGCAGTGCGGATTTTGTTCTTATCTCTGTCATATCATTCGTATCATTGGTATTATATAGAATTTTTGTCCAAAAGTTAAATTTTTTTAACTTTCATTCCGATGGAGTCATACTACGCATAGTTGAGAATAAACGCGCTTGGAATTGCTGAAAACGCATTTTATACTTGCTCATTGTGTAGTTACATCGTCAACGGCACTAATAGCTAGGCGATTTACAGCACATAATCACAATAAAATCAGGTGAATGAAGCCTAATGATACGAAGTTCTTTCGCTGAGATTTGGCAATCCACGCTATCACACATCAGGTTCTGAGTTTCTATTTCACTCGTTGTTAATCTTCAAAACATATTCCTAGTTGCACAAGTCGAAGCTGAACAGAAGAATAGTTTGTGAAATCTTCGTGTAAATTGATCATTTTCGATCCACCATAAAAAAATCGTTTTTTATTTCTCAGGCCTCGCTATACATGCAGTGTTAATTTGAATCTACATCGGACATTCAGGCAAACTCATTATTTTAAATCCAATAACTACACTGAGAAAAGTTGATTTAGATGCAATGAGTATGAAGTTAAAAGTGGGTGGTATATGGAAGACCAATCTACAGAAAAATACCTACAGAGTATTGCAAGATTTGCATATTTCAGCATTGACACTGGATGGATTTCAATGGAGAACCTACACAAAGTGATTACACATTTTCATAGTTGACGTAGCATATTTCCTGGTTCAATGGACTTTTTAATGAAAATAAGCCCAGTCAGATGACTTCCACGCCAACTGAATCAAAAAGGGGAAACGTAGGAAAGGAACGACACCATTGCAATTGTCAGGAATTTCAAATCTTCGATATAGGTGGTTGACGACTAATATGTACACAGAATACTGATACATTATTACCGCTGATGACAAATTTATATGAGATATTTCCTTAGGCAATATGGAAGGAGATACTTTAATATCTGATATAATTAGTATGACGAAGAAAATTTAAACATAAACGCGCAGCCTGCAATTCAAGGGAAGGCTAAACGTTACATTGATTTCACTGAAAATGGTTCAAATTTAGGGAATCGTAACATACTTAATCTAGTAACTGTAAAAATATAATTTTATATTGAACAGGTTAGAAAAAACTGCCAGATAGCAGAAAGAAGATTCAAATTCGCAGTGCACTTAACGAGTTTACATAAGGGTAGTCTGGTGAACTGAGATGTTGATAATATACCAGCGCCTCCGTTAACGTTGATATATAATGTGGCAGAATAACAGTAAGCTTCTTGGCAGCCAATTTTTTTGAATATTTTTGCACCAGACAAATTATCTACTTATTTTTTGAACGTTTTTGCGAGGTGCCAGCTTGATATTCTGCAATGCCGCGCTTTGCGTACGCGGGTTGTAGTTTTGAACCGATAGTTTCACAAAAATCCGATTAATCACAATTTCCATTTCCGTGTCTGTTTTGCCTTTGATCAGGCTGGGCGTGTATTCATCCTTTTCTTCCGAAGGCTTCAACATCGTTCACACTAATCATTGGAAATTTGGTTCTAAACAAAGATTTGGTAGAACCGAATTTCCAATGGTTAGTATGAACGATGTTGAAGTCTTCGGAAGAAGGGGACAAAAAACACGCCAAGCCTGACCGAAGGCAAAAGAGACACGGATAAGGAAATTGTGATCAATCGGATCTTTGTATAACTGTTGATACAAAGCTACAACCCGCGTACGCAAACTGCGGCATTGCAGATTATCTACTTGCCCACAAACTTAATGCTTTAGCTTAAAGCTTTGTTAATTAATATCAATCGAAGCTAAACACGCAGAATTCGAAATTATTCTCTGTGATGAAATAGTAAGTTAATGAAAAAGGCCAGCTTGGCCAATCGAATAAATGACAACATCTTCAACTGCAATCTTTTCGGTTGGTAACTGTCTAAAGTTCACATGTTGGCGAGAGTTAGCATGAAAAGCGTACCAGGACTTCCGAGTAAACAGATTTATTACGACCTATTATACCATCATTGGATAAAAGAAGGTTTAATCGGCACCAGAAGGATAGAAAGACAGTGCAGCAAATGAAGGTTTCGCGATTATTAATATATATTTATTTTTAAGTTAGTAACTCTTAAGAATTATAGCTAACTCTGGAAACAAAAATGTGAATAGTGTGAAGGTTGACAACGAGAAAAACTCTACAAAACGCTCTTACATCAACTTATGAAGCATAAGCTACACTTTTTTAGTATGAAACTATAATGTAAGTTGAAATAGACGAGTCGTAGATAAAGTACGGTTGGCCATCCAATAAAAATAGCAAGAGACAGAGATGGCATGTCCAAATGCTGTCAGAAATAGAGAATCACAAAAGAACACATGGATTCTATCAAGAAATGTCATGTCACAGTGGGCAATAAAGTAATGGTTTCGTGGATACTTCAGCCAAATGAGCTTCGTAGGTCCCAAAATACATAAAATAGGAAATTGTTGATGATACATATAGTGCAGCGAGCTTAAAATGAAACCATTCTATATTCTGAGACTTAAATGGCATTTGCCAAAGAAGGCAAATACATTACAATTGGAGTAACTCTCTCTCTCTCGAATGCCTTATAATTGTAAATTTCTCGGTTAAAAAATTTCTAAAATCCTGCCTGTACATTGCCTAATTTGTGTAACATACTGCAAACGGATTTTTATTCTGCTTCAAGTAACCTAAACGATTTTTTTAAATGCAAGCATGAGATCACTTTTTGTGCGGATGGTGACAAAAATTCTGCAAATCAGATTGAGAACACTTCATAGCCATTAACTACATTTCAATTAACCAGACGCATAATAAAGACAAACTAGCGTCAGTCACAGATACTGACGCGTTTTGAAGCTCCTCGGTCATCATCAGAGTACGATGGCAAATCTCTCAATATGGACCAAGCTAGAATATATAAACAAGGTATGGTAAGCTAGAAAAGTAGCTCTCACAATTAGATGCGTGGCATATACTGTACGTTTTTTTATAACTAGAAGATTAATGATTGCGCAGGGAGTGATAACAATTAGTAAAATCAACGTTGCGAGATTTATATAGAAAAATGCAACTCATTTAGTAGACCGGTTTCTTCCATATAGGGAACCCTTCAAGTACTGCCAAGAATTTTCCGTGGACAGGATTCGAAACTGGGCACATCTGTTTTAAAGTCTGTAATTCTAACCACTGAGCTAACCTGCCGCACGCGGCACACAATTTTCAGTCGCATACTAGCTCATGTTTTTCGATAGTCTTTCATTTAGGTGGAGCCTGTAAGATATCTCTTTAGGACTAAAGTTCCAACTAGCTTCTCTCAATCTAATATCATAGAACGGAAACCACACTACCTGGGAAAATGGTATCGAATTGGCAATTTATATAATTGAACGATAATTGATTGTGTGGGCGACGATAGCAATTATTGGCATCAAACTTGCGAGCTCGATATAAATACCAAATAAATTATGCGTACGTATAATTGTAGAGAAAGAATCTCATCTAGTAGACTGGTTTCGTCCTAATTTAGAATTATTGCAGTACAGTCAGACAGTGACAGTTTAATTACAAACATGTTCAATTCTATACCGTTTCCCCAGGTAGTTCGGTGTCTGCTCTAAAATGACAGATTGGGGTGGCTAGTTGGAACTTTAGGACTAATGGGATGCCTTATAGAATCCACCTAAAGGAAAGGCTAACCAAGGAACATTAGTTAGTGCATAACTGGAAATTGTGTGTGCGGGAAGATGGCTCAGTGGTCAGAGTCAAAGACTCCAAAGCATACGCGCATGAGTTCACGCACTGTCCGCGGCAAATTCAGGACGGTACGTGATAAAATTCCAATAGGTGCAAAACCGGTCTACTGGGTGGGATGCCTACTCTGCATTATACATTGCTTAGTTTATACTGGCATATGTATGTATATTATGTGATTGGTATTTATAAAAAGCTCGCAAAATGGATTTAAATAAATTGTACTGAAATTTTGAATACACGATCACTATGTAGTCAACACCTGTTTTGCCGCTTTCGCTGCAGTAATTCATTCAAGTCAAACATGATTGCAGGAGTGGTGACAACTATTAGTTAATCAGTTTGTTGTCTTGAACTGATGATGACCAAAAAACATCGAGACGAATTCGGACGTGTGGCTGATTTTAGTTTTGTTAGAGAAAAATATTTTTAGACATGCTCAATTATAATAAAAATTATTACAGAAAATAGTTGAGTTAAACTACTTAAAATAAATTCGACGAGATCAGTACAATTATATATATATATATATATATATATATATATATATATATATATATATATATATATATATATATATATATATAGTTCAAGATTTACAACCAGCATATTTATATTTTAATAAATATTTACGAATATCATAGGAATAAATAAATAAATCTATAGCCTCATTTAGATCAATAAGATAACGATTATACTTACAGCGACACCTTCCAGCAATTGAAAGACAAACAGCAATGGAACCAGCATATCTGCATAATATAAAACTGATCTAAAAAGAAAATCGTAAAATTGATTTTTAACAAACGAATAAAAGAAAATAATTAATTTACTGCTGTGAGTTACAAGTGTTGATGCCCAACGATATTGATTAGTCCTGATGTCTTCTATGATTTTTTCGCGTCGCAGTATAGTATTACAAATAAAATATTATTATGTAATTAATTTATAAAATGGTTAAGATGTGCTATGAACAAATAAAGAAGACCCGCGAAAATTCAAATAAAAATATAGCCAATAAAACCAGCGTGACATAAAACTGTCACCTATAGTTAAACAAAATCTGAAAAACATTATCACTAATTCTTGGCATTGAAATTTTACTGAACAGAATATCTTCATTTTGAAAGATGATCTGCGCATCAAATTTCCCTTTGGGGAAATTGTGACAATGCTGTGGTAATAGATGCAGTGACCAGTCCGTTTCTTCTATCTATATAGTTTCCTTTTTATACTTCCATCTACCTGCCTCAATAGCAATAAGTCAAGTAAAGACAGTACGCTAGACTGATGGTTTTCGCACTCGCAACTGAACCAAATTTATTGTTCCACGTAGTTAAATTCTCTAAGAATGACATTTATTACGGAGAATTTTTAGATGACCTGTGGAATGATTGGTGGTTACTATCGAAGAATCTACAGAGGAAATCCATAGTTTTGTCAAGTGGGTTACTGTTAAATATATTTCTGACGTTGTACGAAATCATATTTTTTATTCAATAAATTGTACTGGTCTACTTTATTTAAAAAGTCAAAATATTCCTAAAAGATGTTTTGACTTTTAAAAACCACCCGTCTTTCCCCATATCTTCAAGTCATATGAAAATTCCCCTCAACAAATGCACCAATGATGTTCAATTCACATGCAAGGTTTTATGTTTCACACAAGTCGATGGAATAGAGGTGGGCATTTTGTTAGTGAGTCTCCTAACGGATGATTATATGTCCTATCTGAAAGGATCGAAAGTACAACCACATTGTAAAAAATATTACCATACATATCCGAGGTTATTTGATGACACTTTTAGTCATAAATAAAAATGTAGAAACAAATTATATGATTAATAATTCCAACAACGTGGATCATCATATTCAGTTTACTTGCGTGCGCGAAAACCCTAAGTCTAGCGAAATGTATTTCTTTGAATTATTGCAATTCGGGCAAGATTGTAGTCTAAACAGGAAAATATACCGAAAGTAGACACGGAATGGATGGCACATCCAGTACCATAGTGCTATCACAATTTTCCAAAAGAAATTTGATATGCGACTTTTCCTACTAAGCGAAGAAAATCACTACTGAAGAATTTCATTACAAAGAAATGGGAGTGCTCAAAACAACTTTATTAGAAATATGGTATCACGAAAAGTTTGTTGCAACCAACATTAAGTATAAACGACAACCGAAAAGCAATGCAGGAAAAAAAGTGTTATATGCTAACATACCATTAAACGAGAATACCATCCGAAATATTTCCTCTAAGAATTAAAAAACCACTGGCTTCTCGGGCGCTTCATACCAAGTTGATGATTACGTATACTACTTAGCGTCTGTTAAACTTCAATGTAAAGGATAAGCTACCAGAAATTGTGCAATCCAACATTGGTTACTTATAAAAATGCTGGCATACGGAAAAACTGTTACGCAATAGCTGAACAAATATTTTAGTAAAAATCCCCAACGAAATCAGGCAGAATTCCATGTATCCGTCAAACCAAAAAAAATAACGCTCAACGGAGACTGTTTTATGAAACATTCTTAATCCACAGCTAAATAAGCTAGAGAAGCTAAAACATGATTTGAGTATAAGCTAATGAATTATTTATCTATTTATGAGATTTTTGTTTTGGAATGTACGTTTTTCGTTTCCAATTTGTTGTTGTATAATGAGTGTTTAACTCAAATTAATCCCCTGCTTTCCAAAAATAGAGTGTATATAATTTCAGCCATAAAAATGAAGCCTAATTCTAGCGAATTCATATGGATGTCTTTAACCGTTTTTATATACCTGCTTTAGAAAAAGTATATGTTTCAATGCACAATTTGTTTTTTCAATTCAGATTACAAATACACAAACTTGGCTGAACTAAAAAATATACACTGCAATATTTACATGTCGAAAGAAATTGTCCATTGAAATGGCAAAAAAACATAATCAGTGCACTTTTAATACGATGTTGCGTATTTGATTGCCTCGTTCTTTGCAGGCTGAGTGGAATGGTGTGCGTACTTCTCTTATCATTATTAGTTACCCACCAAATTTTATAGAGCAGTACATACCTATTGATATCATAATACCCTTTGTGAATGCTTTTACTTCTGATAATAAACCGGTGTGTATTCACTCAAAATATAATTGTTATGAAAGTTAGGTACATAAAAAGTAGATTTCGTAGAGCGCGATGGCGTTCACAAAATTCGCAGCTGAATAAGTTTTGATTAAATCCATCAAAAAACCTTTACCTATTGTGCAAGTTAAAATTAGAAAGCAATCTGTATCTAATATTTTGCAAAACTTGAATGGTAACTGTGGAAGTTCACATTTACGCAAATGCGGAAGAATATTGATTTTGAGCTTGTCAGACGACATACCAACATGATGCATGCAAGATAATGTTGGTATTGCACGGACATCTATAACAAAAACTATGTTGTCCTGTGAAAATTGCGATATGCTAACATAACGCATTGCAATTTTAAAGAAGGCTAGCTGTGTGAGCACACATCCCTATTTAAAGGCTATCGCAATAAATAGACGTTGCCCAGAAGTGCGCAGGTAAAAACAATTTGTTCCTAAACAGGCACTGCAATGAGTTTTTTCAGGCCACAACTAAGCCAGTGCTTAGTCATGCTTCTTCTACTTAAACATTATGGACTAATATTTAAGTATTTCTTTGTTTGTTTAATGTGCGCTGTTTTTTCCATTTAAAACAAATTAATTAAGGAGTCCTACTTGTCAGTTAAGCCACTTGATAATGTGGAGAGAACGCGCTTCGGTACAATATATGTGATTTTTCAATTCGTTTCCTGAAATTTTTAAAATTATTTTAAAAATAAATATCCTATAAGCATCGTCGATAAATGCGATCATATATATATATATATATATATATATATATATATATATACGTATGTTCTCCAGACGTAGCATAAAGATAATTACTAAATGCAATAATAATGTATATTTTATGTAACTGAAATTTCAATTAGTAATAATATAGTTAATTTCACGAAAATAAGTATTTGCCACAATTTAAAATAGAGCTCAAACCTATTTCTGCAAAAAATTTCACGCATAACATTAACTAAAAGATCGTTTTAACTTACTCATCATTTGTAAAGATCCTCATAATCTGATCCCGAAAGATGACTACTAATATACCAGTTGTAAATGAAACTAAAACTGAAGTTCGAAAAAGATAGGAAAATTAATTTGGAATGAGAAGTGATTATTCAACAAGTTTGCGTTTTTAAGTCAGTGTCCTGATGACTTACAAATTTAATGTCAGATACAGGATTGGCCATAGTAGAACATTTTAAAGAAGGCACGCTGAGATGAATAGGTACTATGCATAAAAAGGTTTTCGTCCGCCTGCAGATAAAAAAAATTTGCCTACGGTTTAACGTTCGAAAATAACGAGACATAACTTATCGGATACTAAAGGAGTAACTAAAGCAGCTAGGAGTTGCCTGTGTGTATGAGGCTTCAGTACAAACACGATTGTCGCCAGTGAGCCCATTTATATTATAATTTAACAAGTGTAATTTTAGCCAAAGTGCTTGAATATGCTAGAGTACTAAGTGTTCAGAAGTATTTGTTATTCTAAATTTTGATGAACTTTAGCATACCTTTAAATCCATTGTGTCGGTAACATGTACCGCCTCGGCAACCATAGTGTTGATACCATGTACTTATTAGATAAAAGCATAACGCCTAATAAATATTTATTTTAGCCTGACCAGTAAATAACACAAAATTATAATTTAGAACGTGATACAATGGAAAGCTGCACACGAACTCGACGTGAAGAGAAGATTCCACGCGGAGATCCCTCAAGGCTTAAATAACGTTATAGTCCTGAAAGCCAGAGCTCTAAACAAAACTAAGTGACGAGTTAAAGGTAAGCAGCAATGCTTATCTGAATATATCAGCATCTTACGAAAAAACACTAAATCTGATGATTTTCTTCTTGCTTCTGGATTAAAGAACCGATCCTGTAAGACATTATTGTTCAAAATAACGTTAATATATAAAAATGGATATAAACTATCTGCTATCGCGATATAAATAATCATAAAAATGTCAATTAATAAAGTTTAGTTAGTTCTAGTGCACAAATTTGTAAAAAGCATTTAAATTATAAGAATAATTTTCCCTAAATGCGTGTTTTCGCTTCAAAATAAAATCAGCCAAATGGATTACAATAAAGTGGAGTAAGCAGTATTTAATTAACGTTTTCTTGGAAGGCTTACAAAATGGAATTATAAAACAATAAAAAATGACACTTTAATGGAATTATATTACAGATTTAATATCCATTGTGCAATTACATTAATACAAAATAATATATAAGTTCTCATGTGCATAATTACAGTATTCTGTAGTAGTAGTAGTAGTAGTAGTAAATTTATACAATAGACAAGTAAATAAAAACTGAGAATAATAACATTTTCGGGTAGCAGAGCGGCTCAATGTTTAAAGTAACAGACTTCAAAGCAGACGAGCTCAGGCGCGAGACTTGTCCGCAGCAAATTCTGGACAGTATTTGAAGAGTTCCCAACAAGGACGAAACCGGTATACAGGATGAATTGCCTTTTATACAGTATGCAACGCTTAGCTTATACAGAGAAATGGATATAAATAATTAGATTAGTGTTTATAACAAGATCTCAACGTTGACTTTAATAAAAGGAAATACAATTTTTTAATAAACCATTTCACGAACCAAAACATAAGCTAATGGTTAAATCTTGCCTTATACGCGCTGAATTTCATATAATTTCAACATGACGATCTGACTATCAAATCTAGACCAGTTAAGATTAAGAAACCATAGAACTAAAAAATAAAATATGCAAAATAATCAAAAGATATGAGGCAATATGAGTTGATTGTTCTAAGTTTTATAGGAAATTAATAATGAAATTTCTTTCTATTTACCAATAAACACAAGTGCTGTCTGGTAGGATTTTTTGGCACCGATTGGATTCATGCCACCAAGCATCTGTCCAACGCGTATACTGACTGCAGCACAAAAGCCAAGCGGAATCTATGAGATAGAAAAGTAAATAAACAGGTGATTTTCAGGAATTTCCGTTACCAGTAATCATGGCATATTTCAATTTACAATACAAAATTTATATCCTCCCGGTTACGCCGAATTAACAAATATGCATGCATGTATTAGGTATGGTGGGCCTAATAACAATTAGATACTGTTTGTGGCGGATAAATAATATATAAACAATTGTTTATTAAGTGTTGCTCACCTAGTAAGAAATTAGTTCAGATATGACTAGAAGGATAAACCAAACACAGCATGAACAGAAAGTATAATCCTGTTCACATTCGTTCGTGCTTATTGGCGTCTTATCAAGAGGAGCCAGAATTACGCCCTTTACCCACTTTATATTTGAATGAGGAATGTGGGAAAATAGGACGATACATTCCTCAATCAATTATATAGTGGATATAGAGCTTAATAACGGCTCTTACTGATAAGACGCCAGTAAGCACGAAATGCATTTGTACATGAGATGATAACTTTAGTTTATAACTAATTTTTACTAGGTGCGCAACACCTAATACACAATTGCATATATATTAGTTTTCCGTAACATACAGTATCTAACTGTTACATATATATATATATATATATATATATATATATATATATATATATATAGTTGTACGATGTTATGATTGTCGCGAAAAGTTATAACTGATATCGATCAAGACAAGAGTGTATGGATTTACTGAAGTAACAGATGTTCAGAAGTAGTTGAAATTCTAAACTTTTGTGAAATTTAGTATATATTAAAATCCATTTTCTTAGCTCCATGTACCGATTCGGCAACCATAGTGTTGGTGTCAGGTACTGACAAAATAGCCAAGTATAGGTATCCTTTACAGGCTCGGTAATTTTTATATATTGTGAGTTTTCTGTGAAGTCGCATTGTGGAAGAATTTATATAAGATTAGCTTGATTACTGCAGGTTTACACCTATGGATAGGAGATTGTACCGTCCTATTTCCCTACATTCTTTACCGAAATATACAGTGGGTATAGGGTATAATACCTGCTCCTACTGATGTGTCGACAGTAGGCAGGAAACTAATGTGCACGAGATTATACTTTCCGTTCATGCTGTCTTTGGTTTATCCTTCTGGTCACAACTGAACTAATTTTTTATTAGGTCTAGTAACAAGTTTGTTCCACATTAACTGGTGTTATCCAATTTCCTGGTATATTTCGTGTTTAGCAGCTCTTCTTAAATATGAGCCGAAAATACGCTACAAACGAACTAAATTACTCATATAGGAAGAAATGCGAGTATAATCGACCAAAAAATGCGTAAAAGAGTTCAATAAGAGTTCATTTAAATTCCATTAAAAATGAAGCTATGAATGGTTTTAATAAATGCCTGAGATTACCGATAGCAGCTTTATTTCATTAAAAAATTCAGGGAAAGGTAAAGCCCAAGTAATACAACCGGAATAACTAGGATAAAATTTTTCCGCTGTAATTCACGAAGAGGGGCAAAACGCCTTTTCGACTAGACTTTACAATACAATTATTAAACAAAACGTGAATGGCTAAGTGCGAATTTTTACAGATCTTTAAATCACGTTTGCGAACTAGAAATAGACATTAATCTCATTGTATTTAACCAGCCGTCGAACAACATAGCAAAACTACCGTCAGTCACACGCACTAACGCGTTTCGATCTTCCATGATCATCACCAGATTACGACGGAAAACTGACTAGCGAGGATCAAACCGCATTGAATATATATGGAACACAAAGTTAGATATGTGGCTATTGCGTCTAGTGGTCTCGCATAGATTGTACTTGACTGGAAATGTCGGCTGAAACAATTTCTATGAAGTCACGAACATTAGCTGACATTAATAGAAGCCTACAAACACATACATATATAAACACGCAGGCACGCGCACAGTAATTGTCTACAAGTCATTTTTTAAACTGTACACATTATGCTGGTACACCTTATCAAGCACAAACACCTAAGAATCCACGAAAAACTGCGGGAGTGGGTATATATTTTTGATGGCATAATAAATTTAACTAGCTTCACTTCGAAAATCTGCGTTGATAAAATATTACTAAAGCTGGCGCAATAATACGCAGGAGCATACAATGAGAACTAAACTAAGGAATGTCACCAATGAGCGATAACTAAACTACATTTTTGTAAAACAAACAGATAATCTATTTTAATGGACTCCTCCATTTTTTACATAAGAAGTATCACGCACTAACCAAATATTCGTCTTTACATTTATTGATTGATATTTCGATATATTATGTGTATGATATCTCTTCTCTCGGAAAAGCAATTGCAATCAAAATGGAACAAAAACACCCAGAGAAAAAAATATTAAAAAATAAGAAGATTTTAAACTTTATGTCTAGCTGAGAGGTTTAGTTTACTATAATCAAGGTTGCGAACTTGGTATAAACACCTGACCCATTAAGTACTTACATTTGTTAGTATAAACCAAGAATCGAACAGTGTATAAAAGGCAATTCATCCAGTAGACCGGTTTAGTCCTTATTGGGAACTCATCACGTACTGGCCATAATTTGCCGCGGACAGGGCTCGAACCTGGGCACGTCTGCTTCGGAATCTGGTGCTCTAAGCACTGAGCCACCCTGCCGCACACTACACACAATTTTCAGTCATATACAAACTAATGTAACTCAGTTAGTTCCCCCCCCTTTGTGTGGAGCTCATATGGCAGCCATTTAGACCCAAAGTTACAACTAACCATCCAAAATCTGTCAATTATGCACAGACACCACACAAAATGAGCCATCCTGCCGCTCAGTGGTTAGAGCACCAGATTCCGAAGCAGACGTGCCCAGGTTCGAGCCCAGTCCACGGCAAATTCAGATCAGTACATGAAGAGTTCTCAATAAGGACGAAACCGGTCTACTGGATGAATTGCCTTTCCTACAATATACACTTCTTAATTTATACTTGCAAAATGTAAATACTTAATGGATCGGATGTTTATATAAAGTTCACAACCTTGATTATAGTAAATTTTATCACCGCTAGCGCAACCAACGTTCGTTTAATTAGAGAAGTTTAATTTTAACATTTACGACCAATGCGATCAAAATTATCATCATCATTATCATTATCCTCCTCATCTTCCTCTTCATCATCACGAATATCGACAATATCATCATCCAGCTCCTCTTTCACATTATCATAAGCATCAATAACAGCAAAAATAACTGACGCTTAACTGCCATATAACAATTAGAATAGTCAAGTTGAATTAAAATTTAAAAAAAATTAATATTAAAATCCAAAAATAATAAGTTAAAACAAGCAACAATTTGTTAGCGGATAGTGATTTATCGAGAGGTGGGGTCTAGTTCAGATGGATATACACAGAAATGATACAACCTAGACAAGTAAAGCACCATTATGGCAAAGTCAGCAGGAAGGTAAGGCGACATCTGCAGTACAACTTACTTACGGCTCACACTGAATCATTTTAGATAGATGACCAAACCTCTCAGTTAATTCTGACCAACAAATATAAGAAATTTAAAATATTTCTACCAGAAATCTACGATAATATCGACTCTGAGCTTGCTTCGATGTCATATCGCACAGGGTTTCGAACCAATAAGTATGATGTGCACGTGAAAGTAATTCTGGTAGGCGAACGGGTCCTATGCTACAAAACCGGATAACAGCTAAATTTATTTGTTTCTGACATGCTAAAAATCTATCCACCATGTTTCTTACGCCAATCCTCACATTGAGCGATGGGTGAACCCGTAAACGTAACTTGCATTTAGTGTGCGCAGTTTTCAAACCAGAAAAACGGAATAACGACTGTCAATCTATTCATTGCGGCCTGTACAAAATCAGTGTTATAAAATACTAATAAAAAGTCGTCTGCACAGCCAAGATACGATAATCTAGCGCCGCGAAGAATTTAGAAGTCTGCATCTCAGATGTAAGGAAAAGTATAGTTCACCAGGTGATCATCAAATCTTGTTGTATATTAGTGGGTGTGGAGGTCCAATATATATATATATATATATATATATATATATATATATATATATATATATATATATATACAATTATGCAGTGTGTTTCGCATACCTAGTAGCACACCGTAGACAATATGATTAGAATAATATTCAAAAGTCAACATTAACAAAATGTATACTCGCATGTACATATGCGTTATACAGTATGAGTAAACACTACGCCCAAAGCACATAATATATTTGTTTAAGTTATTTTTCACAATCAAACTGTCCCACATAACATGAGTAAAGATATAAAGGGTCTGGGACATAATGCCGGCTCCTACTGATGAGTCATCAGTAAGCACGAAATAGATGTGCACAATGAAGTATACATTTTGTTCATGCTGACATGTGCATGTCTTAGTTCAAATTAAAATATATATAACTATGTACGCAATACCTACAGCATAACTGCTCATCCATTCCGCTATTAGCGTTTTCAATTTCAGAGTTAAGGCATCACCAATTCAGGCAAATTAAGATAATAATTCGAACTGGCATCATAAATTGACGTGAGAGTAACTGGAAATAATAATTTTTCAATTGATCAGTTTTCCAATGCCGCGTTTTGCGAAAGTGGGTTTTAGCTTTGCACCAACAGTTTCACAAAGATCCGATTGATCACAATTTCCATTTTCTTTTTGTTTTCAAAGCTACAACCCGCGTTAGCAAAACGCGACATTGGAAAATATGAAGCTGGTACTTCGCAATCAAATTTCAAAGAATACCTGATCACAGATTGATTGGAATGTGAATGCACTTTTTTTGAAAAATCCTTCATCATATATCGTAGTCTACACGCTTAATGTCGTCAAGGTTTTCAGAAGTTTAATTTAAAATATATCACGAAAATAGCACGAAACCAAAACATTCTTCATCATATATCCTACCCGTTTAAACAATATGCTGAACAGACATACGAAGAGCTATAAAATATTAAAATATTGTACAAGCGAAATGTATTAGCTACATAGGTAAGGGCACCATTTTAATTTCTCATCTTCTTTACTGGTACCGTTTATAAACGGAAGTTTAATTTGACAGTGTGACGCGATTATAAAATTGGGCACAATTAGAATCTCAGCCAATAAGGAAAAATTAACAAAGCCGCTCTAATAGGCTGTCTATCATCAGATTCCCAAACCTTTTCTTTTGTCTAAGTGTCCTTTCATAAGTGAGATCAAATAACAGTATTAGGAAAAAGATGACATCGCAACTGATAATACCGGTTCCTGAAAATTTTGGCTTTAAACCATTGTGTTTACAGCCAACCACAGGAGTTGTCAAGGTCGCCTATTGTGTTAGCGGCATTCTCAGAAAGAGCCAAAAGCAATACAATCTGTAGTTCTACACTATGCGACAGTGACAGTACATTCATAGGTGACCATATGGAACTAGATGTTTCCATATTTTTTTCTCAATCTTAATGCCTTTTGACACTCAGCTAAAATGTCTTGTTGTAAATTTTGGCCAAATGCAGGTCAAGATGAAATCAAATGTTGAATCTTTTTGCGCAGTGCTGTCCTTCCTGTTGTGGGTTTGACTGCATTTTTATTGTGCGGGACAATCGATAGCACTCTGAGGTCGGTAAAATCTTGAATGTTGTACATTTTCAGGTTCTCTGATTATTGGCCTTGATTGATGGGTTCTAACTTGTCCCTTCTTTTTTAAGCCTTCCATTAGCTGATTGTCTGAAAATGACGTTGGAACAGATTTTCCACTCTTCTTTTTCCTTATTTCCAGTTCCATCTTCAGGGTTAACAAAATACACGCAGGAATAAAGCAAAACTTGTGGCAAATGTGGTATCCTCATTCAAGACATATATTTATATTTCTTTTAATTCCAAAAGTATTGTTTATTGTTTTCCTAATATCCAGTCTTCATACCTAGTCTCAAATACTCAAATTTATACAAAAACTTATCCCTGCCCCTGCCCTACACAACCACATATAAACACAAATGTGTACTCTACTAAAGTGACATTTATCGAATAACAATAAGCAAACCTTGTGGATTCAAATACAGGTCTATCCATGATGTCTATATTTTAATTACTGTTCCGGACGCATAGAAGGATGAACAAAATTTTTGATTTCAATATTGCAGTAATCCTCAAATACCCCAGTTTACCTAATCCCATCCTGTTTGCAATACTCTGAATGGAAGACTGCAAAAATAAGAAGGTATATATATATGTATATATATATATATATATATATATATATATATATATATATATATATATATATATATAGGAACAAAACAACGTACTCCATGGAATAACATTTATTAATAAATCTTATTTCTACCAGTATCTACAGCCATTGTTCTGGATTCGTTAGTATATTCGTTCATCCAATCCCACTGTACATGTATTGTAACCAATCTCCTCTTCGTTATGCTGGCCTTTGCTTTGCAATTTAGACCATCTTTCGCAATTTAGACCACTCCTTTTGCGTAACGTCATTTGGTGTGTCATCGCTTTCATTGTAATTGCGTCCGTAACTGATGTATGTGTCGTATATTGCGAAGCGTTGGCTATTTTTAAAGGCATGTCGGTTATGTCTTTGTTCCAGTCCAATTTAATTTCTTTGTGAATTATTTTCTTCACATTTAAGCAGGGCTTCAGCTTATTAATTGCAATAGCTTCAAAAGCCAGAAGCATTTTCTCTGTTTTTGCCTTGTAGAGAACTGAAAAATTGTTACTACTAACAGCATGACCTGTGAGTAGTACATGTATATATATATATATATATATATATATATATATATATATATATATATATATATATATATTGCACACAATGTGCGGTTGCGAATATGTAAGTGATGAATAGCTAGACATTGAATTAAACGCTATCGGGTTCACATCACAGACGTTGCAACTCTAGTAAATACTGATGAATACAAAGCAAAAAAAGACTTATTTTAATTGATAAATTGCATTTTTTCCTATCGTGTGCAATGCAAAGCTCCTACTGACGAAATATAAATGACCAAATCCTGACAATATGTTCAAGTTCAATATCATTTACACTGACATATTGGTGTCTATCGTGTAATTGCAAATCGCCGATGGCTAGCTTGAAATTAATGCAAATGAGGATGCAATTGAAGAAAATAGTGAAAAACACATAACCTCATACATTCCATGCTCAGTTGCAGCTGATGCGTCTTGAATAACGACGAAGCCGATGGAATCGACGAATTGTATCCAAAATACATAATCATATCCTGGCATTGCACTAAAACTTGCAATTTCTACCCTGTATGCCTCAGTATTTTTTATAAAAATAGACCAGGAAATACAATTTGGAGTTGAGGAGAACAGCGACACAAAATGGATCAAATTGAGGCAAGGTCTGACAAAAATTACTCATTCAACTGAAAATGGTCAAATATGCATGACCTGGAGGACACTAAACTAAATGCGTCATAAATCATTTCGGGCCCCTATTATTAGTTAAAGCGGAATATGAAAAATTCCCTTTTGCCTGAAGAATTGCTTTTATTATTTAATGCTATGCTTGGTTAAACTGAGGGCATATATATTTACAAACCCGACCCCAAGTCAAAAGATGCATGGAATACGTGGCAGTAAACTAAATGTTCGCGAGTTCAAACCCATACCTTGGCCATTCTCGCCACAACTGATCAGCTATAAATAAAAGCAAGACTGGTGGAGCTGTCATATGCAATGTTTAATTTATAACAAGAATAAATATATAATGAAATCCAAGCATTATACTTCAAATCAATATTCCTTTTTCATGTGGCATGGAATCTGTCTACTGACAATATTCGGTATGACTTATCGGAGCTTTAGGTGGAAATTAGTACAATAGAAGATCCACCTGAAGGAATGATTGGAAATGGCATAAGCTGGCAACTAACATATATTGCGTGATTTCGGTGATGCAGGGCTCAAATGCAAGGCTCCGAACCAAACGCTCCTGGGTGATAGATATTTCAAGCTTTACAAAATCTTTTTCCAAGTTTATTTTTATTACACTTCGAAATTGAAACCCCTTTGAAAGATCTAAAGATTTAGTAATGCCAAAACGATGACAAAATTCAAAAGACTGATCAAAACTAGCACACAAATTGTAACAAACTATATTCAACAAAAAATAAACTTTGCTTTCTGTTCTAAACTGTAAAATCTCTCTCACTAACCTTCCTACAAACACACACTCTCTCTCTGTCTTTCTCACATTCTATCACTCTCTCTCTCTCTCGCA
This sequence comes from Eudiplozoon nipponicum, assembly GCA_029291075.1. NCBI lineage: Eukaryota > Metazoa > Platyhelminthes > Monogenea > Mazocraeidea > Diplozoidae > Eudiplozoon > Eudiplozoon nipponicum. The sequence goes on along the minus strand of JAQBSW010000635.1, from coordinate 140,181 downwards.
CACTCTTTCAGTTCCCTTCTTTCACTTTCTCTCTCTCTCTGCCTATCTCACTCTTACTCATTTTCTTTGTTTTCTCTCACTCGCTCTCTGTCCGTCCCCCTCTCACACTTCCACACCCTATTTCTTGTACACTCGATCTCCCAATCTCTCATTCTATATATTGAGCGTTTGATCATACTCATTGCCTTTGAAAAGAACTAATAATTCATTTACCAAAATTACATGATTTTACAATATGAAATTACGTTAATTTTGTATAGAGGTTAAATTCTTTCGAAATTTTATTAAAAATATATTTTTTAACTTATACTTTTAAAGAGTTTTTGTTTTATAAATAGTAATTATTATAATCAAGGTTGAGGTCTTCATATAAAAACCTGACCCATTAATTACTTACATATGTCAATTATAGCTAAGAATTCTAGTTGTGAAAAGCAATTCTCCAGAGACCGTTGGTTTAATGCGAGACCAACGTAGGTGCCATGGACAGGACTTGGCGAACCTGGACACGTCTGCTTTGGAATCTGGTGCTCTAACCACTGAGCCATCCTGCCGCAGGTTAGTGCACCAGATCCGCTGAGAAAATTCTGACCAGTACTTGATGAGTTCCCAATAAGGACGAAACCGGTCTACTGGATGAATTACCTTTTCTACAATATACAATTCTTAGTTTATACTGACATATGTAAGTAATTAATGGGTCAGGTGTTTATATCAAGACCGCAACCTTGATTATAATAATTGTTATCACTACCCGCGCAACCAATGTTCGTTTAATTATAAATAGTAAGTTCTAGGGTTTTATTTGTCTTTATCGGCAGCATTCGTGCAAGTGGTTTGTGACTAATTAGGGGTTAACATGCGAGTGTACATACATGTGTGTGTGGTTGTGAAATGGACGATTACCAAGGTTTAACTGAGGAATATCTTATAATATTTCTACCAAAGAATTGTGCTTCAGTCAGGCTATTTAACGTACTTGTGGTTTCGCTATACATGTTCTCTTTTGCAAATTTAGACTGAGATGTGAATATGTGTGACCATAGAGACAACACAACATATGTTGATTTTTAAATTAATTGAATTTCTATTTCTATTATTGTAGAAGTTGATGATTCTTATAATGATCTCAAGAATAAAGCGTCGTTTCTTTTTATATCCTCAATTAGGCGTATACATTTATGAACTCGGAATGATTTGATTCTCTCTTTATGAAAATGAAGAATCATATACTTACCGTATGTATGAAAGACTGAATTTGAAATGCAATTGCTTGACCACCAAGAGATGCTGGACTAAAGTTACCTGAAAATGTAAATAAACCACGTATGTTTAATTAATGGTAGAATTGGTTAACAGGCTAGCTCTTCTAGAGGTAAATGCTAACATTTAAAAATAATAAATTTCAAGGAATTTTTTAGGGAAACAGGATTATATCGATAAAAATTGCTAACTTAAGAAACGATTCGTAATTATACACACATGGAAAAATATGAAAGAGAGGAGCTCTGCAATGGTCAACACCGTTTGAACAACCACAAGTTGTTATAGCCGATTTTTCCTTACAGTCTGACCTCTATACTGTAGGCTAATCTCTTTCAACAATTAGCACAGTCAACGCGATTAGGTTACAACGACTGCTTTTCCTCAGGTCCCATGAAGTAGTCAAGTTACACAAGTAACGGATTAACAATAGAATTCAGAGACAAGAATACAAATATTGATGGCTTATATCGTTTCATCGAACGAAAATTGCAGAAAATACTTCTCAATTAACTTATTAGATTATTATAATCAAGGTTGCGGTCTTGATTAGATTCACAAAAATCCATGTCTGTTACTTGAGCTAAAATTTAATAATTAGCTTGGTAAACAGATAGATCAGTTTACATAAAAGCACAAAAAAGATATTTTGGCTTTCAAGCTAAAAGTTTACATATAAGACAAAAATAAATAGTCTCTCCGATATTATGGTCATCTAGACAACCTAAGTGCTGTATGACCCAATTGCAATAAAAATACACAAAATATTAACATTTAGTTCAAAGTTCAAACGGAAGAACCTAACTAAACAGTTTAAAACTCTTATAGCGTGGGTGGTCTAAAATAAAGCACATGATATGCATTAACTCAGTAGTTCAACAGAACATATAACTCAAAATTACTTACATATGTCAGTACAAACTAAGAATATTATTGTGTAGAAAAGGAAATTCATTCAGTACACTATACAATTCTTAGTTTGTACTGACATATGTAAGTAATTAATGGGTCAAGTGTTTATATCAAGATCGCACCCTGGTTTTTATAATAATTGTTATCACAGCCCGCGCAACCAATCTTCGTTTAATTATTTAACTCAAAAGTTTCTAACGCTAATAGTCACCTGGACGATCTCTGCAATACACCAAGCTTCAATTACATTGCTTTTACGATATGCTAGGAGAATGGGAAGCCGACTTAAATTCCTAAAACTGCCAAGCGAATCAAGATGATCAAATGGATTGACAGACAAATGAGGCGAGGGCGCTGTTAAGAATATTTGTCAACACCACAACATAGAAACACAGGCCCTATTTAAAAAGCTTAATAACACCCAATACAAACTTGAGTATAAAATATATTACTTATATGAATTGAAGCCTGGTAAAATCAAGTGTATGTCATTCTAAGCAAAACTTAATGTTTATCTAAAAATAATAATTTATTTTAAATTTTTGCACTTGAAATAAGCACCAAACCAATATTTTAGCTAAACAAAACTTGCAGCTAAATAGGAACAAACTAGTTCAACTAGGACGAGAAGGGCATAATCTCATGTACGCGTGCATTTTGTAAAATCAAGCGACTCATCAGTTGGAGCCGGAACTACGACTCAAACTAGCTGATATTTGGCCAAATAATGTTGAACAGCATTTCTGTTAAAGCAGTAATAGAGTCAACTAAATCGCTACTATGTACGTAGTACCTTCTACATAACTAAATATATAATAATTTTAGTTTGTAGCCTTAGAAATTTTCAGCACGAAGTTCGAGGGCATTAGTTATTCCTCCCGATAATGGTAAAATGAGCCTTGCAGACCTAATTGGTTACTGCTAACATCTAGTTTCATATTAAACCTCGAGTTTGGCTTAACTACGCAGAAACACCTCGTGCTAATGGGGAACTTTCGAAACACGAATAATTGTGCCAGATGCACAAGAAAAATTTCGGTAACTGGAGGAAATTTAGGCCACTAGCATCTGAGAAGATAATTCTCGTCAGCCTCGTTTGGGAGACTATCTAATAAAAGGAATACTTTGAATAAAAACTAAAACAATTACGGATGGGCGACCTAGTGTTCTTTTATAGCTCACATATAACTAATGGCAGTACGTACTATAATGACTCCATACTACATCGGCCGTCAGGCTACTTCAGGTACCATCATTTCCGATTCTGCCTCTTTTCTTTATCCTTTCTCTTCAGAATCTAACAATAACGATCTTTTGGTTGATGCTGATAATATCACTGAGCCAATATTCTAATGCCAATTATAAAAAAATAGCGCATGTAAATTACCGTTCATTAAGCATAGCTTAGGTTTTCACCTCAGCGAATGTAATATGCAAACATTAAAACAAGCAATATAACAAGAATCTCTATCGCATACGTTGGAAAAATCAGAAATCGATACATTTTACATATACGAAACTAGAATGCAGGATATTACAAGCATTACAGAACATAATGCACCTTTCTTATCTACGCGTTATTGACTTTGCATCTCAAGTTCAACGAAATTATCATAAGCCGGAAAAAAGGGAATCGATATTATCCTTAGCTCACGAGCTGAGGCCCATTTAATCCAACGGATCCCTGTAAACAGCCGACAATGCGCGACTTATTTAAAAGCGTTCACTAAAACAACATCAGAAACCTTATTCAACATGCCTTTTCATCGGATTTGCATATGCTCAAACCGAAGGCAGCGCATACACTTTCTAGTCTGACAGAATTTTTTCAATAAGTAGAACGAGAAATTCAGTGTGTTCTCTGTTCTATAATGATGGTTTAGAGGTGGTGATGTAGAAATTTAGGTCTAAAGGTCTGCTATATATGGTCCACCTAAAGGTAAGATTAACCAAGCAATATTGATTAGTATATAAATGAAAATTCTGTGCATTATACGGAACGGTGGTTGTTAGAGCAATAGATTCCGAAGCAGACATGTTCAGGTTCGAGCCCCGTACACGGCAAATTCTGGCCTGTAGGTGATGAGTTCTTAATTGGGAAAAATCGGTCTATTGGATGAATTGCATTTTCTACATTATATAATGCTTTGTTTATACTGACAAATGAATGTACATAATGGGACAGGATGTAATTAATCAATTAGTAAATTTATGAGGAAAATAAACTTTAAGCTCAATCGACCGTTGGAGCATAGATTATATTTGAGTAACGTATGCTCCAGTTTTAGCCTAAGGCGTTACGCCACATGACAACCTCCAAGCCTCGGACTACTGTGGGATGGAATAGATTGTGTTGCGATTCATTTTAGAGAGCGTGGCTACATCCAGGAGCGAAACTTATTTTGTAATACGTATGTCGACTCGAATTGAGCACTCACATGAGATATACAATGCACAATACAAGTACTATTGTGAGTGACATTGTGATAACCATCGTGGTATAACTTTGACTCCAGACGCATCTAGGTTGCTTGTTTTGATTAGTTAACGTTATCTCAGCGCTTTGCTTGCATGATTTGATTTAACAGTTGTGCAACTACTGAGACCGATAGATTGCCACAAAATGGTCAGTTTAGGAAAGAAATTTTGTTGGCATCCTCTATAATACGAACGTTTACCTCAGTAAACCGCTCAGGGTACCTATTCATAAGTAACGTTTAACAAACATATTTTATCTCTTTCTTGTTCTAGTATCTTTAGCATAACTTCCTGGCTCTGTCTGCTGAAATGCTTATTCAGTTTCTTATCTCGGATGTTCTTACACCAATTCCGTAAAGGATTTATCATCAATTTAATTGTAGATTTTCTATGTATTTCCAGTGTCACATTGAATTAATCATCATCATCATCATCATCATCATCATCATCATCATCATCATCCTCATCATCATCATCATCATCATCACCATCATCATCATCATCACCATCATCATCATCATCATCATCATCATTGTCGTCAACGAAAACAACAACAGAATCATCATTATCTTCATCACGGCCAGATATAGAAAATCCAGCAGTGACTTCAATGCCACATAACCACGAGATAAAAGAAAAGTTTTCAAAATAAATAAAGAAAAAATAAATAAAAAAACAAATTAGAAAAATTTAAAAAAATATGTAAAGCAATAATAATTTTAAAAAGAGTTATTTATACAAGATTTTGCTAAAAAACCGAATTAATAGGAATATATTTATCCAGATAACACATAGAATGAGGCCAATTAGACCTATACACACCACCATTACAACCAAGTTGGCTTTAAAGGTAACGCTTACATAATAAAATGAAAACGAAAGGCATATTTGAAGTTTTGGAACTGTTTAATTATGTAGTTGCGAAATATATATGGCCACTTATACTCATTAAGTGCACTCAAATTATTCTGTGCATTACTCAAAGATAATTGATACTATAAATGCAATTATACAGCAGAGTCAGCCTTTTATAAAAAAAGAAATACACATTTTCATTTCAGCCAGTTGCATAAGTGCTAGACTAGATGGATTTAAGTTCTACAAATCGTGAATGAAATGCCATTTGGTACCAAAAGTATCTCCAACACTGATCATTTGAAAAAGCAGAAGCCGAAAAATAAACTTATACAACGCCTATTGTTTAATGTCATCGAGGACAATAAAGCAAAACGCCAGGACTTCGAGAGAACAAATTAATCGCCCGGTCATCAACTCATGAGATTATACGAAAGTAAACGAAATGCACTGACAACCAAAGTGAAAATGCAGATGAAAATAATGATTGAAACATAAACTGAAGACCTCACAAAGATTTAGACAAATTCTCTGATTAATCGAACTGCTTCACAAATCATAATTCTTTTATTTATAATTATTCAAAGGGTGTTTTGTCAAAACGTCATAAAGCAAAACTCTGCATCATAAAGATAAATCTATGCGAACGAGATATCATTGATATTCAGACCTGCAACTGACAGCTCATAAAACGACTTAAGCAGACGTATGGCCTCAAAGTCATTTAACAGGCAAGAAATAAAAACAAAGACAATAAAACAATTAGACTGATAAAGAATCTAGTGTGGTGTCTGTTCAGTAACGACAGATTGTGGATGGTTAGTTGGAACTTTGGAATTAAATGGAAGTCATATGAGCTCCACCTTAAAGAGAAAAAACTGACCGATTTACATTAGTTATTATATGACTGAAAATTGTGTATAGTGTGCGGCAGGGTGGCTCAGTGGCTAGATCACCAGATTCCGAAGCAGACGTGCCCAGGTTCGAGCCCTGTCCACGGCAAATTCTGGCCAGAATGTGATGAGTTCCCAATACGGACTAAACCGGTCTACTGGATGAATTGCCTTTTCTACACTATACAATTCTTGGTTTATACTGACAGAATGTAAGTACTTAATTGATCAGGTGTTTATACCATGTTCGCAACCTTGATTATATTAAATTAAATCTCTAAGCCAGACATAAAGTTTAAAATCTTTTTATTTTTTAATATTTTTTCTCCGGGTGTTTTTGCTCCATTTTGATTGCAATTACTTTTCCGAGAGAAGAGATATCATACACATAATATATCGAAATATCAATCAATAAATGTAAAGACGAATATTTGGTTAGTGCGTGATACTTCTTATGTAAAAAATGGAGGAGTCCATTAAAATAGATTATCTGTTTGTTTTACAAAAATGTAGTTTAGTTATCGCTCATTGGTGACATTCCTTAGTTTAGTTCTCATTGTATGCTCCTGCGTATTATTGCGCCAGCTTTAGTAATATTTTATCAACGCAGATTATCGAAGTGAAGCTAGTTAAATTCATTTTGCCATCAAAAATATATACCCACTCCCGCAGTTTTTCGTGGATTCTTAGGTTTTGTGCTTGATAAGGTGTACCAGCATAATGTGTACAGTGAAGTCCGAATAAGGACGAAACCGGTCTACTGGATGTATTGCCTTTTCTACACAATACAATTCTTAGTTTATTCTGACATATTTAAGTAATTTATGAGTCAGGTGCTTATATGAAGATCGCAACCTTGATTATAATAATTGTTATCACCGCCCGCGCAACTAATGTTCGTATAATTATATAAATGTTTCTTTCAATACCACTTCCCCCTGAAGTTTGGTGTCTGTTCATTAATGACAGATTTGGGTTGTTTAGTTTGAACTTTGTGTCCAAATGGATGCCATATGAGCTTCACCCAAATGAAAAATACAACAACCAAGTTACATTAGTTAGTATATAACAAAAAATTCTGTGTAGTTTAGTGTGCGGCAAGGTAGCTCAGTCGTAAGAGCACCAGATTCCGAAGCAGACGTGCCCAGGTTCGAGTTCTATCCGCGGCAAATTCTGGCCAGTAGATGATGAGTTACCAATAAGGATCAAAAGAAATATAATGATATTAGTCTTAAGATAGAGAAACTACGGATACAATTTTTGAATGATGTGGATAATATAATCAAAATATAAATATTTAAATTGAGTAAAAACCTGAATGTTGAAGAACTCACCGGCAACGAAAGTGGCAATCTCAAAGCACCATTCTTCCAGTGATATCATCAAAATGCCAGGAATTCCGAGTGAGAAGAGAAGGCTCCAACCATTTAATGCCTCGATAACGTTCAAACCTTAAATCAACATACAACAAAAATGTCAAAATTTCAATAACTTCACACATAAAATGCATAAGAAGTAATAAATATTTGATAAATTACATGTCAAATATTACCAAATTTAAAGAAGCAAATGTACCCACACGGAAAACGAAGAGCCACCTATGGCTTCAACGCCACATAATTCTTAGTTTGTACTGACAAATGTATGCATATAAGGGGTGAGGTGTTTATATCAAGATCGTAACCGTTATTAATGTAAGATTTTCCATTATTAGAAAAACTTCTCAGAAGAAACGTTTCCAGTAATACTGTAACAAGTGGCACAACTTGGCAATCATTTGTTTACTACTACACCACCGGAACATGTAACTGTTATCACGTAAAATGTATTATCAGAATTATTTGAGTCAAGTCTTTGGACTTGATTTAGACACTATTTTAATTTTATTAAATCAGCAGCACAATATAGTGAAAACTTCGTCGCTCGCGCATTAAAATATGCCTCGACCTTCTATGATCAATAACAGAACACGGCCAAAATCTAACTAATGAGCAGCAGACCGCACTACATATATAGGTTGTGGAATGCCTGAAATGCATCCCTCATACCGAGTAGTCTCGCTTACATTATACATAACTGGAAATATCGGCTTCACAATTACTGTACTATCATAGGAGTAATGTAAGCAACACTCACTACACTCTGATGTATTGATCACATAGATGATAGCAATTTGTGAAATAATTTTTGAGGACAGTCAAACTAGCGCCAAACGGACGTACTGGCGCGTTTGGATCATCCATGATCATCGTCTGAACCCGATGGAAAACTTAACAGTGTGACACAAAACACCCAAGTTATTAAAAATCAGAAATTCAACTCTGACCTCTAGTATATTCGAATACATAGCGATTGACTGGAATGTCGGTTGCACAGTTTATTTGCAGCCACATACATAAACGTTTTGCAGATTTCGTGACGAGTATGCAAACAATACAATAAAAGAGCTATTGTAATCTTCCATAACTTATAGATGAATTGTGGTTTAGTCCTCGCTAGGCAGTCTACTGTCGTGCTCTAATGATGATCATGCAATTAAGCAATAATTTCTTGCGCGAGTGGTGGTAAAAATTATTTAAATAAAGTTTCAGAGCTTGAAGTAAATACCAATCCAAATGTATTTAACCAGTCGTAGGGCAACATGGCAAAACTACTGCCAACCGCACGCACTGACGCGTTTCGATCTTCCATGATCATCATCAGAGTACGACGGCAAACAGACTAGCGACGGTCAAACTTCAATGCATATACATGGAAAGCAGTTGTCCGACGACTGGTTAAATACAATTGGATTGGTGCTTACTTCAAGCTCGCAAACTTGATTTAAAGGATTGTTACCACAACCCGCGTAAGAAATTATTGTTTAATTGGATTTTCTAAATATATGTGTGTGTGGCGAAGGCTGCAAACCGTTAATCTTCGTGACTGCATAGAAATTGTGCAGCAGATATTTCCAGTCAAGTTCAATGTATGCGAGGCTGCTAGAGGTGAGAGCCGCACATCTAACTTTGATTTCCATATATATTCAATGCGATTTGATCCTCGATAGTCAGTTTGCCGTGGTATTCTGATGATGATCATGGAAGGTCGAAACGCGTCATTGTGTGCGACTGGCGATAGTTTTACTGTTGTCGGACGATTGAATAAATACAATGGGATGATCATGCAAGTTCTAAACGCGTCCTTTCGTGTCACTGACTGATGTTGCTCGAATGGTTAAATACAACAATATTTCTGTTTATTTTAAGCTCGCAAACATTATTTAAACAAATATGTGTTTGCCGTATTGCAATCCGTCACGGATACACAGCGTATAATATTAAATTGTTCGTTTCTTTATTTTCTGGGTCTTTATACTTTTTTAGAAAATTTAAATAAAACCAACATTTAGAAGGGTTTCGAATTAATGCTTTTCAATGAGTATAATTTCTTTTCAGGATGTAAGCATTTATAAAATTAAAAGTAAGGTTCGTGCGTGCAAACAAAAAGAATATTTGTTAATCATCATATTTCTATATTTTCCGAAAAAACCGAAAATTTACATTGATGGAGAGCATGTTACATAATGGAATATCCAAAGGTTATGGTCATCAGTTCCAGTAAAATGCCCGCACATAATTATTCTATTTGCATAGATGAGATTTAATTTTTTTTTAAATTTACTACGTGTCATAAAATGTAAATTTATTTCTGTTATTGCATTTGGTATAATAAAGGTTATTATAAATAAAAGATGTTAATAATATTTTGTGTTTTTTCACTGTTAGATTTGACGGAGACGTTTAAATTGCAATGATCTATCGCTCTGGCTAATGACAGTCTGATAGATCTTACATCAAGGAATATATTACTATGCTCATTAGTTATGTTTGAAAAGATATTAAGGAGGTGAACTTTTTTATTTGAAAAAATTTCTTTTAACATTTTCACATGAGAACGGTGCTAGGATCATAATTAAATATTTATTCGAACGATTGTAGCATTTCCTGAATATTGTTCTTCCACAGGCAAAACAAAGTGACTTCGCAATCAAAATCCCAATGTAGATGTTGATGACGTAACAGTCGATGTTTGTATGAATTGAATGTACGTTACTAGAGACTTACTTATATAAATTCGTATAAACCGTGGCCAGTCGAGTATGATAAAGTCATAGTAGAACTATAAAACGTTTAAATCAACTGATTACTGTTTTATGAAGAATGCCATTTAGAAATAAACTAATTTTAAAGACTTCGTGCTGAATAAAATAAACACGATGCTGTGTTAATTTTGTTACCAGTTTTATTAAACAATCATTGATTGCGTGGGCGGTGATAACTATTTAAAACAATGTTGCGAGTTTGATATAAACACAAATCCCATTATATACATAAATTTATCAGTTTATACTAAAATATTCATAGTGGAGTAAAGGAAATTCATCCACAAGACAGACTTCGTCCTTATTGTAAGCACTTAAAGTACTGTCAAAAATGTGCCACGGACAGTGCTCAAAGCACACGTACCCAGGTTCGAGCCTTATCCGTTGCAAACTCTGGACAAGAGTTTCCTGCAAGGACGAAACCGGTCTACTGGATGAATTACACAATTATGTATTAGGTGTTGTGCATCTAGTAACAAATTAGTTAAAATATGACCAGAAGGATAAACCAAAGACAGCATGAACAGAAAGTATAATCTCGTGCACATTCGTTTTGTGCTTACTGATGACTCATCAGTAGGAGCCGGTATTACGCCCTTTACCAATTATATATTTGGGTCAGGAATGGGGCAAAATTTGACGGTACATTCCTCAATCAAAAATATAGTGGGTATATGGCTTAATAACGGCTCCTACTGACACCAGTAAGCACGAAATGCATTTGTACACGAGATGATAACATTTGTTCATAATTTGTTCATAATATATATATATATATATATATATATATATATATATATATATATATATATATATATATATATATATATAAGAATGAATAATGTACTTGAATAATATTTATTAATAGATCTTATTTCTACCAGTATCTACAGCCATTGTTCTGGATTCGTTAGTATATTCGTTCATCCAATCCCACTGTACATTTGTTGTAACCAATCTCCTCTTCGTTATTCTAGCCTAAATTGCACAAAACAAAGGCTAACATAACGAAGAGGAGATTGGTTACGACAAATGTACAGTGGGATTGGATGAACGAATATACCAACGAATCCAGAACAATGGCTGTAGATACTGGTAGAAATAAGATTTATTAATAAATGTTATTCCATGGAGTACGTTGTTTTGTTCTTACATTTTAAAAAATGGTGAATAGAAACTATCCATATATATATATATATATATATATATATATATATATATATATATGGGTGTGTGTGTGTATGAAAGCTGCAACACAGTTAATGTTCGTGACTGCATAGAAATTGTGCAGCCGACATTTATAGTCAAGTTCAATGTATGCGAGACTGCTAGAGGTGAGAGCCGCATATCTGAATTTGATTTCCATATATATTCACTGCGGTTTGATCTTCGATAGTCAGTGTGTCGTACTCTGATGATGATCATGGAAGGTCGAAACGCGTCAGTGCGTTGCGGTTGGCGGTAGTTTTATTATGTTGTTCGACGACTGGTTAAATACAATGGGATTGGTTGTTACTTGAAGCTCGCAAAGTTGATTTAAAGAATTGTTACAACCACCCAAGCAATCAATTATTGTTTAATTGGCAAACTTTTTTTCATTAAGTTTTTAACTCTTGTTTCGTCTAAAAATGGAATACGTGCTCATTTATAGCTCGGAGTCTAAGGGGTTCACGATTCGGCTAGACAATTATTAATCGAATACAAATTGTGTCCACAAATACCTCGTCGCGTAGCCTCAATGATCGCTCACCTAAGCGCCATCGTTAACCTTTATGACGACAATCCATGTTCGGGCTAGGCATAGTAGTTGTAGGCAAAATATTATGCAAACTTTATTTACATTTATCTTTTTAATATTTTCGGAGTGCTAGCTTCATGTGTTTTTAATTTACGTGATTTGCATTCGCGGGTTGTCGCTTTACACTATCAGTTTCGCAAAGATCCGATTGATCCCCATTTCCAAGTACGCATTGAGCTCGTCTTCTTGTTGGTTGGGTGCGGATTCGTCCCTTTCTTCCGAGAGCCTCAGCATCGTTCCTACTAACCATTGGGTGTTTACATGTGCTCCATTATTTGTTTAAAACCATTAATAAGTTAAAATTTTTAGTTATATTAAGAAATGTTTCGGAACGAGGTCACAAAATTTTATTAAATCTGCTATTGCGAGCATTTCATTGTGTCTGTGTGATTAGAGGTCTGCTGATGGAACGTAGACTGGCAGTCTACAAAGATTACATCGCACCTAATTTCCAGTGGTTGGTATGAATGATGTAGAAGCCTTCGGAAGAAAGGGACGAATACGCACCTAGCCTGATCGAAGACAATAGAGATGCGTACTTGGAAATGGGGATCAATCGAATCTTTGCGAAACTGATAGTTTTACACTTAGCTATTAGAGATGCCAAACAAAGACAAATTGTCTCCTGATCGCAGTTCCTAAAAATTTAAAATTCCAAACTTCATCTCTATGTAGTATAAAATTTAGCAATTAAAAAGTAGCTAATGGATTAAATCAGAATGATAAATTATTATTATTATTATAATTATTATTATTATTATTATTATTATTATTAAATTAAACTCACCGCCCCATGTTTCCACGTACAAACCTGTGGTGTAAACATACATCACTAGAAATAGGAGCATGAACGCGAATGAAAACGACATTAGAGCTGCAGACATTCTGTAGGCAGAAATGAATAAAACAAGTTTACCCATAAATAAGTGGTATTAAAAAATGACTTTCAGCTTTGCAATTTAAATAGCCTACTTAAAAAAGATAAATCTACTATTAATAATAATAAATGAAACATTGATCATTTCATTTGAATGTTGGCACCATACTCGCTTGAGTGCTATTTCCAAGGTCCTTTGTAGTGAATAACTTATTTTTGTACATTTGGGGATTGATTAAAATCATTTACAAGAAGTAATCATATCAAACGTTTACAAAATATTAATAGATCTGTTAAGGTATCACGATAAGAATAAAATCCGCGTCAAACATAGAAAACATGGAAGAGAAAAAAATTAATACACTACCAATAGTGAAAAATTAAGCTACTCAGAAATTTAACGATATCGGCAACAAATTTTTGTCCACGTAAGAATTTTTGTACATATAAAAAATCACCTTATCCTGCACATGGAATCAGTCATGCATAGTATTCTGTTTAACATGGAAGACTAACAAAATATGGTAGTTTAATAATTAGAAGTTATAAGTTCAGTCGTGTGATTATTTGACAAAATGCGATCATATTTTTGAGTTTCATATGTAAGATGAAAAATATTTTATAATCGGCGAAAAAATTTCCCGCTCCAAAACATCTTCATCCGACAAAATGCACATGACCGAGAAAAGTAAAGCGAAGGCTAGAGTCAGTGACTGTGCAAAAAGATATAAGAAATGCTACATTTAAAGGGAGGCATGCGAATGGGTAATGAAATTAAGGTCAATTTCATCATCTAAGCGGAATTCGACCACGGCGAAGATTTTATGACATGTCAGTCTCAAGGTTGTCTCAGCCAAAATGAAGTATGAACGTTAATTTCTAATACACTTATCGCATACGTCTCCAAAAGCTATCGAAAAGTGTAGCTCGTGGTCTACACGTGATGAGAATAGTTTAACTTGTTGCGGAAGGAATGCAGATGTTTTTAGGCACTACGAAATAGCCAAGATAACTAAGACAAGAAAAATAAAGAGTATAAGCCTTAAGACCCACGACGGTAGTCAGCCAAAGGGTGGTAGGCAACCTAATAACAGGATAACCGAAAATAAAAAGCATCCTTCCGCACGTGGGATTATGCAGCATTCGGTCATGTTAACGATTGTCTGTGAAATCGAAGAAAATCTAGGTTCGGACTACGCGGGACATGGAGATGTCAGAAAGTAGACACTGGATGATGACATTAACAGGCTAAAAAATCTATTTCAGCCTTAACCATGTTGTTTAAAACTAAATTTTGTAGGCCAATAGGAGGCATCATGCCCAAACACGTAGCGACAAAAATCATGTAGGTGGGACGGTAACATGCCTTAGTGCTTAGATTTGCCATAATCCGGTAATAATTCATTGATTTACTTTTTTTCCATTATGCGTTCCTCTATCGTTGATTTCTTATACTAATCAGGTTCATTCTATTCTATCTCACGCAAGATAAAATAGCGAGTTATGCCAAAAACTAACCGTTAGAGAGATAAGAGTAATCATTCTAATCGATAAAAATAAACCGAAGTATTACATGAACTTCATCTGAAAAACCCAGGGTTAAGAGATTAATAGCCTAAAAATTGTTTTGAACCATCCAATTTCACATGAGTTACAAATATACATGTTGGTGTTATGGTTAGTATAAAGAGCGCACAAGCAAAAAGTTGACTAAAAGAGCTAATCCGCCATTACCACATAAACCTAGTAGGAATTATAAAGCTCCAGTCTAAAAAATTCGCCATAACTGAACATATCTTCGAATCAGGACATTACTCAAACATAAAGAAATCAATCCATTACAAAATGCCAAAACGACCATATGTAGTTAAATTTACGTAGACTTAGCAATATGACAAGATATACCAGACTTAAACAGTAAACATGTAGGACAGTTTCGACATCCTGTTCACCTGACCAAAAATCACCTCACATTAAATGGGGAATGCAAGTAGTTTCCTCATTAAGCCACTAGCTTCAAGTGCAGAACTATCAACACGGGCAAAAAACAAGAGTAGCCTCAGTTATGAGTAAAAAATTGAGTGTTAAAATCAAAAGGTGTGACATAAGCAACAAACACTTGACCATGAAAAGAAAACCATTTACAGGATTGACGGGCAGGCAAATACACTAAAATCATCAACGTTTTAAAAAGGAAATAAATTTTTAAACAAAGCCAACAACACATAGACATAAACACAAACAATTAATATAATCAAGTTTGCGATCTTGATATAAAAACTTGACTCATTAAGTACATAAATTTGTCAGGATAATCTATGAATTGTATAGTGTAGAAAAGACAATTTATCCAGTAGACCGGTTTCGTTCTTATTGGGAACTCATCACGTACACTATAGAATTCATAGTTTATACTGACAAATGTTTGTACTTAATGGATCAGGTGCTTATATCAAGATCGCAACGTTGATTAAATTAATATTTATCACCGCTCGCGCACCCAATGTTCGTTTAATTATATAAATGTTCATTTCTATACCACTACCCCATGTAGTGTGGTTTCTGTTCAATAAAAAATAGATTGGGGATGGTTAGTTGGAACTTTTGATCTAAATGTTTGCCATATGAGCTCCATCTAAAAGAAAATAGACTATCTGAGTTACATTAGTTAGTATATAACTGAAAATGGTGTGTAGTGTGGTTAGAGCACAAAATTCCGAAGCCGACGTGCCCAGGTTCGAGCCCTGTCCGCTGCAAATTCTGGTCAGTACGTGATGAGTTCCCAATAACAACAAAACCGGTCTACTGGATGAATCGCCTTTTCTACACCATAAAATTCATGGTTTTTACTGACAAATGTATGTAAACAATGGGATAGGTGTTTATATCAGGATCGCAACTTTGATTATATTCATTGTTATCACCGTTCAAGCAACCAACGTTCGTTTAATTACACAAGTAAACATGGAAGAATATATAAAAATAAACATACATAAATACATGTATACATGCAAACACACATAAGTACAGTACATACATGAACACATACATAAGTATATGCATGCAAACATAAATAAATAAATATATGCATGCATACACAAACACAAAATACACGCACCCATAATTAAATAGATACATACATACATATATACATACATACTTACATACATACATACATACATTCAAACATAAAGATAAATACATATATGCATGCATACATAACTAAATACAAAAATACTTTCATGCATACATACATTCATATATGCATACATAGACACAAATAAAAACCTGCATAAAATCATATTTCAATACTTAAATACAAACACACATAAACACATAAATGCATACTTGCATGTATACAAGCATGCATTGATTCATGAATACACACAATCAAACATACTTAAATAGAAATATATGTATAAATAGAGACCAACGTCTCTGGCAAAGTTGATTCCAGAGGAGCCTGCTTCTATAAAGTAAATATGATTCAATATATTTTCTAAGGCATATTTGCCTTTTGATTTCCACAATTTTTTTTACTCGACGTTAAAAAGTTCACAGTACGTTTTGGCATGAACTAGACATTATTGAAAGTAAGCACGAAACGAATGTGCATGAGATTATACTTTCCATTCATGCTGTCTTTGGTTTATATTGCTTGTCAAAACTGAACTAATTTGATCCTAGGTTCGCAACACCTATTATATACTTGCATTTATATTAGTTTTCCGCAACAAACAGTATTTAACTGTTATATATTGAATTGAATGATGTCATGCTTACCGCGAAATGTGATAACTGATATCGATCAAGGCCAAAATGTATGGATTTACTGGTTTAACAGGTGTTGAGAAATTGTTGTAATTCTCAATTTGGGTGAACTTTAGCATAAATTTATATCCATCAGGTTGGTATCATGTACCGACTCGGAAACCATAGTGTTAGTATCCGGTACTCATCGATTTCAAAAAAGGTATCAGTTACTAACACAACATCCATATTGTTAGTATCCTTTACAGACGCGGTATATAAATTATATAGTACGAGTTAGCGTTGAAGTCGCATTGTCGTAGACTTTATATGATGTTGGCTTCATTATTGCAGGTTTACACATTCGTCTAGGAGATTGTACCGTCCTATTATCCCACATTCTTCATCCAAATATATGGTGGTTGAGGAATGTAATACCGACTCCTACTGATGAGTCGCCAGTAAGCACGAAACGAATGTGCATAAGATTATACTTTCCGAACATGCTGTCTTTGGTTTATCCTTCTGGTCACAACTGAACTAATTTGTTACTAGGTTCGCAACACCTAATACATACTTCAATATTGAAAATAAGTTGCAATTTCATGTGCGTAATATAATTTGTAACTAATGGATAACGAAATTACTCGCCATTACCACACCGTAGTTGAGAATTCTACTCTAGCCTTAGAGTGAAAGCAGGGTTCAAAAAATTGAGGCCATTCGATTAACAGAAATAGAACGCAGAAAAATCAATTTTGGTGATAAAAGAATCACATCTAGTGATTATCAGAATCTAATACAATACATAATATATCTTGAACACAAATTGGGGAAAATCAACAAAAAATATTCCTTCTAGAGAGGATCACACAAAGTCTCTTCGAAATGCTTAGATATTGCAATAAATCAAAAGTCATTTATGTACTTCATAGAAAGGTTAAAAGTTAATTTTATGCATCAGCATTTAACTTTTAAGCCGACAACATAAGCAATAATTTTGTTGTTTCCATTAGATTACCAAAATGAGCATGGACTTAAATACTGTTTGTGGCGGAGAACCAATATATATGGAATTATGTATTAGGTGTTGCGCACCTAGTAACAAATTAGTTCAAATATGACGAGAAGGATAATTTTATACTAGGTGCGCGACAACTATTACATAACTGCAATGAGCATGGACTGTTGGATCTTTACTGGAGAATGGACAATATCGTTGGTGTGATGATTTAAAAATATTTAAGATTTGGTAAATAAAATTGGTAGCGCTCGTACGCGTTTGTCTAACTAGGAATAACAGTGACGAGAGGTCATGTTTGCTCATTCTCCACTATCGCTAAGTATGCGTTAGCTAATGTTCTTAATTTGAAATGATTACGTTAAATGAAGCACTCTTACCTTTTGACAAGACTGATGCTTATGGTTATTGATGCTGTATAGATAATTCTCTTCTGTGCAAAAATAGTAATAGATGAGACAAAGTTATCATGAAACACCTCAAAATACTATATAGTCCATTAAGATTCTGGCTTACCTCAGACTAAAGCCACAAATGTAAATGAAGTAATATTGTGAAGCGTAGTTTATGCATACACTTAATGCTGACGCATATACCATAGGCTTGACAACATTTTGATTTTCCAGATAACGCGCCAGTCCAAGAAACAGAAAATCACTCTGTTAAGATAAAAAATTATTCCAAATAAATTTTTATTATAAAGTACTTGAAAAATTATAAACTGAGTCAAATAAATTACTTGCTGCCAGATCCTCGCTGGACAGTATGTCGTCATGCTGGGATAATGACCATAGGAGGCTGAAACGCGTCAGTACATGTGAATGACGGTAATTTTGCAAAGTTGTGCGACTGGTTAAATACAATTTGATTGGTGCCTGTCTCAAGCTCGCAAACTTGACTTAGAGTATTGTCCTTACCACCCGTGCAATTAATGAGTGATTAATTGTATAATTTATATAAATAGAGCGGAAGCTGCTGAAAGCTCATGTTTGTGACAGCTTAGACAGTGTGCAACCAAGAATTTTCCTGTCAAGTACAAGATAGGCGAAACTACGAGGTGAGAGACGCATTTTTAATTTTGCTTTCCTCGCGTTAGCATTTCGGTTTTATGTTCGTTAGTCAGCTTGCCTTTATACTCTGTTTCCGAACAAACAAATTCGAAACGCGTAAAAACATGTGGCTGGCGGTAGTTTTTATGTTGTGCAAATGATTCGACACAAAAGGATTAATGCTTATCTCGACTTCGAAAACTTGAACTGCTGAAATGAATTATTTTTTTCTGAAAAAACATGTGCACATACATTAAATCGTATACAATTGAGCAAATAAAGTAAGTAAACATGTTTAAATAATTTAAAGAATGCTTTGGGGTTGCTACACGTTTTATATTTTCAAAAAAACTTTCGCTTTAAAATTGTTGAACATAGAGTTGAAAGTTCACGAGTACATAACAAATTATGAAAAATAGCAATAAAGCAATTAGCGCACAGGATTATTCAAGACAATAAAGTATGGCATAATAGCTTACAAAGATATTTTTCTGAAAGCAAAACCGGTTGAAACCATGGTTTCGATGAATCAAACTAATTTAATTGAAAAATGTGCTTCCGTAGCTCTACAACAATAGGTTTTAAATAAATCGTTTACCAACATCATGACTAAGAATTAATTGCTAATTGGACGAGACACATACAAATTCTCCTATTTTAAAACGAAATTGTTACGACTCAACTTTTCGATTTGGTGATAATCCACGAAGAAGAAAATTTGAAACAAAACTAATCAAGAATTTAAAATCGTAATTAAAATCCATCAGTAGTAGCAAACAAAACCATTGAGGCCGAACCCGAAGACATCAAATGGCAAACAATTCTTTTACCAATACATCATCTGTGTCACTGGTTCGGACCTCAATGTCGCTGCTGGTTGTCACCAACTTATTGCCAATTAACGACCACATCATGGTTTAGCAGATTTGCAGTACTTTAAAATAAGTTACTTTGAATTCCTGTGCACAAACGCTATAAGAATTTGGTTAATTTAGTTAAATGATTGATATTTAAAAAATAATCACCTGAATAAATGCCAAAAGTTGTTTCAATATTGGCTTTCAACATAATAAATTATATTAAATAAATCCAAAACTTTTTAATACTCACAGCTAATCCTGGCAGAAAGTAGATGAGGTATTCAATTGCAAGCCTACAGAGACAAAAACAATAAAGTATAGCTATTTATAGTCAGACATAAAGTAACAAATGATTAAGTTTAACTCAGAACCTATACTGAAGAACTTAATATAAGTTTTTTTGCTGATTTCTTTAGTAAAGAACAAAGGAGCTGATAGTAAAAACAACGTGAGTTTTTTAGTAATGCAGGTAAATCTATCTCCAATTATGAATATAACCTAAACATTTACATACTAAATACAATACGAACATAAATGCAAAAAACACGACGTGTGCAAAATGTTTTGTAAGAAAATAGCGACAATGGACAAAATGAAATAAAAATATGGCTAGCTTGGCATGAGCAATTAATTATACATATAGTTTCACTATATCGTAAACATTGTTCCATATAAAGAAGGCAATTCGTCAAGACCGATTTCATTATTATTATTGCGAATTCGGCAAGTACACGTCCGATTTTCCATGATTTAAATAAGAATTGCAGTTTGAGCCTTGTTATTCGGTTTTTTTTTCCGTCGTGATTTGGTGAAAATCATAGAAGATCGAAACGCGTCAGTACGTGTGAATGTCGGTAGCTTCGCTATGTTGTGCGAATGGTTAGATAAAATAGGAACTCCCTTCATATCAAGCTCGCAAACTTGATTTTCAAAATTGTTCACACCACCCGTGCAATCAATTATTGATTAGCTGTATAATTTATATGAATGTGGCGACAATTGCAAAATATCAACATTCGTGACTGCATAGAAATTGTGCAGCCAATATTTACAGCCAAGTACAATGTTTGCGAGACTACTAGAGGTGAGAGCCACATATCTAAATTTGATTTCCAAATATATGCATTTCGGTTTGGTCCTCGCTAGTCGTAGTCTGATGATGGTCATGGCAGGTCGAAACACGTCAATGCGTGCGACAGACTGTAGTTTTGATATGTTGTTTGACGACAGATTAGATAAAATGGGATCGGTTTCTATTTTAAACTCACGAACATGATTTTAAGAATATTTAAGTATTTTTCAGATTTTGCTGCAACATGGACATAAACCCGGACACATTTGCACCTGAGTATAACACATAAAATTGCGCCATCCATGCCACAAAATAAACATAATTTTCAGATATATACCAACTTATATTTTACTTAACGCTGACTTTGGGTTTCAGAATTTGATATAAGTTGAATATTTTACCTGCCAAATCCTATCCGACATTATTAAACAGGCAGTTTGAAATTCGGAGAAGTAAAACTGGATTGTAGAAGAATGGCATGAAAATTCAGGAAGGAACTTGACAAGTGCCCATTAAGGACGAAACAGATCTACTTGATAAAATTCCCTTGTCAACATGTGCAATTCTTTAAATCAAGTTTGCGAACTTCAAGTAAACATCAATCCCATTATATTTAACCAGACGTCGAATAGCACAGCAAAACTACCATCTGACGCACACAATAATGCATTTCGACATTGCATGATCATCACAGTACGAAGGCAAATTGACTAGCGGGGATCAAACCGCATCGCATAAAATGGAAAGCAAAATTATGCAGTCGACATTTCCAATCAAGTAAAATGTATGCGAGATTACTAGAGGTGAGACCCGTATATCTACGTTTTCTTTCCAAAAATATGCAATGCGGAACGATCCTCGCTAGTTAGTTAACCGTTGTACTCTGATGATGATCATGGAAAGTCGAAACGCGTCAGTGTGTACGACTGGCGGTAGTTTTACTGTTGTCGAACGATTGAACAAATACAATGGGATGATCATGCAAGTTCTAAACGCGTCCTTATGTGTCACTGACTGATGTTGCTCGAATGGTTAAATACAACAATATTTCTGTTTATTTTAAGCTCGCAAACATTATTTAAACAAATATGTGTTTGCCGTATTAAAATTCGTCACGGATACACAGCGTATAATATTAAATTGTTCGTTTCTTTATTTTCTGGGTCTTTATACTTTTTTAGAAAATTTAAATAAAACCAACATTTTGAAGGGTTTCGAATTAATGCTTTTCAATGAGTATAATTTCTTTTTCAGGATGTAAGCATTTATAAAATTAAAAGTAAGGTTCGTGCGTGCAAACAAAAAAAAGAATATTTGGTTAATCATCATATTTCTATATTTTCCGAAAAAACCGAAAATTTAGATTGATGGAGAGCATGTTACATAATGGAATATCCAAAGGTTATGGTCATCAGTTCCAGCATACATAACCAAAATCTTGCCGATAAATATATATATATATATATATATATATATATATATATATATATATATATATATATATAAGAACAAAACAACGTACTCCATGGAATAACATTTATTAATAAATCTTATTTCTACCAGTATCTACAGCCATTGTTCTGGATTCGTTAGTATATTCGTTCATCCAATCCCACTGTACATTTGTTGTAACCAATCTCCTCTTCGTTATTCTAGCCTTTGTTTTGCGCAATTTAGACCACTACTTTTGTGCAATTTAGACCACTCCTTTTGCGTAACGTCATTTGGTGTGTCATCGCTTTCATTGTAATTGCGTCCGTAATTGATGTATGTGTCGTATTTTGCGAAGCGTTGGCTATTTTTAAAGGCATGTCAGTTATGTCTTTATTCCAGTCCAATTTAATTTCTTTTTGAATTATTTTCTGCACGTTTAAGCAGGGCTTGAGCTTATTAATTGCAATAGCTTCAAAAGCCAGAAGCATTTTCTCTGTTTTTGCCTTGTAGAGAACTGAAAAATTGTTACTACTAACAGCATGACCTGTGAGTAGTACATGTTCGCAAATTGCTGATTTTTGTGCAGGAGCTGCACCCCTCTTTAATAGTTTTTGAGGGAGATGCTGATTTATTCTAGTTTCGAGCCTCTTTTTTGATCTGCCGATGTACTGAGCGTTGCAGGTACATTGAAATTTGTATACAGACAAAGGTGTTGACGTCACAGAGAGGCTATCTTTTTCATTCGTGCGCATCAGTTTTGTTGTGTTGAACACCACTCTCACCTGTATTGATGGAAACTGTGCTTTTGTCGCTCGAATTACTTTTCGTTTGAAGATTTCCGCTGGAAGATCACCTCCAAAGGGAACACTAAGCGTTACTATCTGGGGAGTTTGATTTTCTTCCAAATTGGCCACGATTTTGTTGCGTTGCCTCAAGTTGTATTCAATGAACCAGTCCGGATAGCCATTATTTCTCAACGCTTCGCGAAGCAAATTTAGCTCTACTTCAATGTTGTCCGGTGAACAAATCCTGCGTATTCGTGTGCCCAAATTCATTATTAGGTTTCTTTTGTACGCCCTTGGCACACTACTCATATAATGGACATATTGTCCAGTCCAGCTTGATTTCTTGTGAACTGACCTTGAGAGAGTACCTTCTTCACCTCTCGTTATTCCTACATCTAGGAAGGATAAATATCCGTCTTTTTCTTCTTCTATTGTAAACTTGATTGCCTGGTCTACCTTGTTTATGTGATGTAGTAGTGAATTTGTATCTTCATCCTTTTCAACGACCATGAAAGTATCGTCAACGTAGCGCACGTAAAAATGAGCTCCATTGATAAATGGTTTTAAACCAGTTGTTTCTAAATGGTGCATGTATATGTCTGCCAATACTGGTCCAAGAGGACTACCCATACCTATGCCGTCAATTTGTCTGTAGAAGACTCCTTGGAATACGAATTGTACGTTGGATGTGCATAATAGAAGTAGTTCTCTCATGTCGTCCACTTCTATCAGTGTTTCCGCTCCTGATGATCGTATATATTCACATAGGATATTTATAGTTTTATTTACTGGAATGCTAGTAAAGAGTGACTTTATATCGAGGGACACCATTTTCCTCTCTTTCAAATTTAGGTCGCGAATTTTTTCTACGAATTGAAAGCTATCCTGTACAACGTGGTCTATTCTTCCTTTCATGATAGGCTTTATAATCCGGCATAATAGTCTGGCTGCCTTGTGCTGTGGGGAATTTATCATAGATAAAATGGGCCTGAAAGGCGGAAGTCCTTCATTGTTGGTCATTTGTGAACCTTGGGCAACCCATATAATATCGGTTGCGTTGAACCTACGGGCTTGGCATGTTTGCATTCTGTAGGAATAACGAGAGGTGAAGAAGGTACTCTCTCAAGGTCAGTTCACAAGAAATCAAGCTGGACTGGACAATATGTCCATTATATGAGTAGTGTGCCAAGGGCGTACAAAAGAAACCTAATAATGAATTTGGGCACACGAATACGCAGGATTTGTTCACCGGACAACATTGAAGTAGAGCTAAATTTGCTTCGCGAAGCGTTGAGAAATAATGGCTATCCGGACTGGTTCATTGAATACAACTTGAGGCAACGCAACAAAATCGTGGCCAATTTGGAAGAAAATCAAACTCCCCAGATAGTAACGCTTAGTGTTCCCTTTGGAGGTGATCTTCCAGCGGAAATCTTCAAACGAAAAGTAATTCGAGCGACAAAAGCACAGTTTCCATCAATACAGGTGAGAGTGGTGTTCAACACAACAAAACTGATGCGCACGAATGAAAAAGATAGCCTCTCTGTGACGTCAACACCTTTGTCTGTATACAAATTTCAATGTACCTGCAACGCTCAGTACATCGGCAGATCAAAAAAGAGGCTCGAAACTAGAATAAATCAGCATCTCCCTCAAAAACTATTAAAGAGGGGTGCAGCTCCTGCACAAAAATCAGCAATTTGCGAACATGTACTACTCACAGGTCATGCTGTTAGTAGTAACAATTTTTCAGTTCTCTACAAGGCAAAAACAGAGAAAATGCTTCTGGCTTTTGAAGCTATTGCAATTAATAAGCTCAAGCCCTGCTTAAACGTGCAGAAAATAATTCAAAAAGAAATTAAATTGGACTGGAATAAAGACATAACTGACATGCCTTTAAAAATAGCCAACGCTTCGCAAAATACGACACATACATCAATTACGGACGCAATTACAATGAAAGCGATGACACACCAAATGACGTTACGCAAAAGGAGTGGTCTAAATTGCACAAAACAAAGGCTAGAATAACGAAGAGGAGATTGGTTACAACAAATGTACAGTGAGATTGGATGAACGAATATACTAACGAATCCAGAACAATGGCTGTAGATACTGGTAGAAATAAGATTTATTAATAAATGTTATTCCATGGAGTACGTTGTTTTGTTCTTACATTTAAAAAAATGGTGAAATTAGAAACTATCAATTTATTGAAATACCGTGGTCACCCTATTCCACGTAAAACAATCAATGCATATATATATATATATATATATATATATATATATATATATATATATATATATATATATATATATATATATATATATATATATATATATATATATAATGAAAGATGTGTAAATAGCGATTTTACATTCTGTTAGAAATTTGTTACATTAACAACTTTCTTGTTTTTAAGACCCTTCGGTATTTCGAAATAATTTTTACATGCATTTTTTAATGATTTTTCGAATTAGCAGCATGAATTTATATACGAACTTAGTATTTAATTGCCATTGAATGTTTGCCATTTATAATATTGGACGCATTATCGTAATTTTGAGACGTGTTTCAATATTGGGAAGTTTCGTCTTGCCACATAGCCTTGCGGAACTGTGCCAATCCATTTTGCCTTATAAATTTCTTCCAGGATTACTGATTTTTCTTTCTAATCTGCCTTTGTTGGTGCGGCGTTGTTTCTATCCATCTGAGGATTAAATTTTCGGTTCTTTGCCTCTTTGAATCATACGTCTATGGTGGCGTCTCGTTTGAATTTAGAAGAGTGATCTTTTGTTTGTACAAGTCGAAAAGTTAGACATAAGAACAAAAATTTTCGATCCAAAGTATGACGTAGCTAGTCGTATGGTCCTCTCAGTTTGGAGGGTTCAAAGTTTATCTACGTGTAGTTTGTTGGAATGTGATTTCCGTCGCAGCTATCGCTTTATTGATCTGTTGCGCTACAATTTTTGCTTTCAGCACCGTTGCTTTAAATTATTTGGGTTGACTCCTCTTGTTAGTTCGCCAACTAAAGCCTGCATATATAAGAGGCAACGACTAATACGAATTATTCTCAAAACACCGAATGGTTCTCTATGTGATAGTGTTTCGTTTTGATGTTTTAAAAGAATTCCATATGAATTGTTGCATTTTCATCGTAAATTTGGATTTACCGGTGGGTTTATTTAGATTCCTCGTTAGCTCATTCATTCCGTTGTCTGGTGCGATATTCATTATCAACTCCAACTTGTCCGTGAGCGCTTCTACGTTTTATTAAGTGAGTGCCGAAATTCTGCGCTCAATCGGGTATATTTGTTCGAAATATCCTTTATCTCTGCATTGTTGTCATTAATCATAATTAATAGAGGCCGTTTTTCTTAACATATTTGCTACCTATATAACAGTTAAATACTGTTTGTTGTTACTAGGTTCGCAACACCTAATACATACTTGCATATTTGCTGCCTTTTAATTGTTTCTATGACACCGTCTCAGAAAATGTTCAGTCAAACCATCCGATTGTAAGCATAATTTAAATAATTGTATTTGTTCCAAAAGTTATGCGCACTCACTGTTGGAGGCGGCAACAAATATGCTCAATTATGCGTTAGGCTGACCACGTTCTTTTAATAATTAAACGAACATTGATTACACGGGCTGTGATAAAAATTACTATAATCAAGGTTGTGATTTCGATATAAGCACCTGACTCATTAATTACTCGCATATGTCACTATAAACAAAGAATTGTTTAGTGTAGAAAAGGCAATTCATCCAGTAGACCGGTTTTGTCTTTATTGGGAACTCATCACGTACTGGCCAGAATTTTCTGCGGTCAGGGCACGAACCTGCGAACCTCTGCTTCGAAATCTGGTGCTCTAACCACTGAGCCACACTGCCGCACACTACACTACACACAATTTTCAGTGATATACTACCTAATATAACTTGGTCAATCTATTTTTCCTTTAGGAGGCATCCATTTAGACCCAAAGTTCCAACTAACCATTCCCAATCTGTCATTACTGAACAGACACCACACTAAACGGGGAAGTGATATTGAAATGAACATTTATAATTAAACAAACATTTGTCGCGCGGACGGTGATAACTATTATTATAATCAAGGTTGCGATCCTGATATAAGCACCTGCTCATAAATTACTCACATATGTCAGTATAAACTAAGAATTGTATAGTGTAAATTACCTTTCATACACTATATAATTCTTAGTTTATACTGATATATGTAAGCAATTAATGGTTCAGGTGCTTATATCAAGATTGCAACCTTGATTATAATAATAATTCTTTTAATAAGTCAAATACTATCCTCTTTTATCCTTAGTAATAAATTATTAATGATTTAGTTAGAAAAATGCACTCATTAATTAGAAGAAATTAAACAGTAATATCTTTTTACAATATTAAGATTAAAAGGTGAGAGCCGCATATCTAACTTTGATTTCGATATATATTCAATGCGGTTTGATTCTCGATAGTCAGTTTGCCGTCGTACTCTGATAATGATCATGGAATGTCGAAACGCGTCAGTGCGTTGCCGCTGGCGGTAGTTTTGTTATGTTGTTCGACGACTGGTTAAATAAAATGGGATTGGTGTTTACTTCAAGATCGCAAACTTGATTTAAAGAATTGTTACCACCAGCCGCGCAATCAATTATTGTTAAATTGTTTTTCCTATATATGTATATGTGGCGAAAGCTGCAAACAGTTAATGTTCGTGACTGCATAGAAGTAATGTAGCCGACATTTCCAGTCAAGTTCAATGAACGCGAGACTGCTAGATGTGAGAGCCGCATATCTAAATTTGATTTCCATAAATATTCAATGCGGTTTGATCCTCGATAGTCAGTTTGCCGTCGTACTCTGATGATGATCATGGAAGGTCGAAACGCGTCAGTGCGTTGCGGCTGGCGGTAGTTTTGTTATGTTGTTCGACGACTGGTTAACTACAATGGGATTGGTGTTTACTTCAAGCTCGAAAACTTGATTTAAAGAATTTTATTAAGATTAAGTTTAACTACAAAAAGATTATTATTCCAAGTGGAATATAAATGGATTTGCAGATGAATAAATTCGGTTTTTTTGGGATTGTATTATATATGCCACGTGTGTTTATGGTTTGGGTTTTGAAATGGCAAATTATTCATTGGCAGTATATGTTACTTGTTTACTGATTGCCAAACATCTGTTTATTCGAGTGAGGGTGAGCCAGTTACCTGCCTACGCTTAACAAACAGTCTGTTTGAGAAAAAAAGGACAAATTGTCTCTCGTGTGACTGTTTTTCTGGTTTGTTTCTAGTGTCTCTGCATTGCTCGAGAGTGCCTATTTAGTGTCAATCGTTCATCTGTTTGTGCCAAGCCCATTCTATTTCATTGCTTCGCAGCACATCCGGATGGTAACTGTTCTTTGTATATATGAATTTTCTGTTGCGATTTTGTTTAAAATGTTAAACTCAGAGACACGTGTATAAATGAGGGCTGCTATGCCATCTGAATATACACACTGATTCCATTTATTTGCGGTCAGTCGAACATTATATTATGCTTAAATGTTGAATCTTTTTGCTCATTGTTGTCCTTCTTGTTGTGGATTTGACCGCATTTTCTTTGTGCGGGACAAGTGATAGCACTCGTAAGTCGGTAAAACCTTGAATGTTGTACATTCTCAGGTGCTCCGATTATTGATCTTGATTGATGGCTTCTCACTTGCCCCTTCTTTTTTAAGCCTTCCATCAGCTGCTTGTCTGAAAATGACGTTGAAACATGATTTTCCACTCTTCTTTATATTATGCTGATAGATTTTTGTAAACATTGAGCTAAGGTTCTTTTTGTTTTAAATATATAATGCTGTATGAATGTTGAAGAATTGTTCCGACCTCGCGTTTTTAATAATGGTGAAGTTAATTGTGCTGACTTGATGCTGTATTTGGATTCTCCGATCGGTTAGTTCCACTTCTGTTCAAGATACATACCTGTTTTTAAACAACACACATGTGTCCTTTTCTTGTGGTGTGTGCCGGAATTATAAACTTCCTTATAATATTTGGATAGTTCTTTCTACCTAAAACCCCGCATTCTATCCTATTAAGGGTACTTAATTACTACAATAATTCAACCTTTCTTTAATGCTTTTATAACTATGGTGTTTAATTTGTGACTTTTACACATCTAAATTAATACTTGTTTTTAATAAATTTATAGTTCAATGAGACAAATGTTTTCCTTAACTTTGTTCTATTTCAAAAATACTATTTTACACTCATCCGGTTATTATTGTCTTCAGCCTTGTAACGAGACTTACTCAATAAGTTTTATTTTAAAAATATTTATCAAAAGCTTTTTGGCATCAAATAATCTTCATTTTCTTTTATGAGTTTTTGAATTCAGTTTACTAATCGGTTTATATATATATATATATATATATATATATATATATATATATAATGTCCATGCCTTTTAATATTACACAGTATATTTCTAATTAGAAATATATATATATATATACCTTAGAGCTACTTCTCTTAGCAACTTGTGAGGTTTTTTTATATTAGCTGATATAGTTTATTACTTTTTGACTTTGTTTGTTAATTTTAATTTGGCGAAATAAATTATTTACCTGGACATACGTACACAAAGATAACACTTATTTCACATAACTCATTTTAAATTAAGAGTTTCTAACAAATTACTCACTTAAAAAATAATATATTGCGCAGGTTTTGTAACAATTCTTTAAATCAAGTTTGCGAGCTTGAAGTAAACACCAATCCCATTATATGTAACCAGTTGTCGAACAACATAACAAATCTACCGCCAGTCGCAACGCACTGACGCGTTTCAACCTTCCATGATCATCATAAGAGTACGACGGCAAACTGACTAACGAGGATCAAACCGCATTGTATATATATGGAAACAAAAATAGATATGCGGCTCTCACCTCTAGTAGTCTTGTATACATAGTACGTGACTAGAAATTTCGGCTGCACAATTTCTATGCAGTAACGAACATTAGCTGTTAGTAGCTTCGCCACACACACATATACATAGAAAATACAATTAAACGATAATTGATTGCGCGGGTGGTGGTAACAATTCTTTAAATCAAGTTTGCGAACTGAAAATAAACACCAATCCCATTTTATTTAACCAGACGTCGAACAACATAACAAAACTACCGCATGGCAACGCACTCACGCGTTTCGACCTTCCATGATCATCATCAGAGTACGACGGCAAGCTGACTAGCGAGGATCAAACCGCATTGCATATATATGGAAAACAAAATTCGCTTCTCGTCGTACTCTGATGATGATCATGGAAGGTCGATACGCGTCAGTGCGTCATCTATATACAGAATCGCTAATATGTGTATGCGCATAATTTGGCGCAATTTTATACACAGGCTAATAATATAGCAATTATTTTTTTAATCTTTAGAGACATGAATCTCAATTTGAATAATTTGATAAACGGCTTTTCTTGTATATTTTGCGTCAATTGAGGTTGTTAATTACGTTTTTCTCACTATAAAAAGTGGGGTTCAGAAGAAAACACCCGGCAGGGTTGATAAAACCCAAAGGATTCGGGTGTTGTCCGCACGGAATGCGCAAATGTTTCCGATGGAATTAATTAAATCTGTTCTTGCGGCATTTTGCCTATGTAATATTTCGGATATAACAATTCCTTCATCTTCAGATTCATTGAAGGTAACATTTTAAGATATCAACTAAATGTTAATTGCCGTTACTTATGTTGAGAAAATGCTTGTCTAAAGTGTTACCTTAATAAATCTGACTATGAAAAAATATTAGATCCGAAATATTATATGGGAAAAACGCCGCAGGGCACAATAATATCTTCAAAGCAGACTCTCTATTAAGTTGTGTATTAGGCGTTGCGTACCAATTCATAAATTAGTTCAAATTGAACATGGGAGGCATATCGATTTCAGTATGAAAAAAGGGTATAATGTCATTTCCACAAACGTTTCGTCTTTACTCAGTAAGAGCTGGCCATATACCCACCATATAATCGGTCAATAAAGAATATTACACTCCATAATAGTTTGTGATTACTAAGGGTAGTCATGCGATGGTTTCTGTTTAATTAATATTTTCGTCCCTATTGCTTCCACTTTTTGCTTCACATGAACGCGATGACCAGGTCAAAATGATACTTCGCATGTTCAATGCATAAATTTGCAATTTTAACATGTTAGAATAAACTTCATTTGAACTACTATAATTACCAAGTCACGTATTACAGCATTGTTCATCACAAATAAATTAAACTAAATCTGCAATCAGTTTTAGGCACGTCTAGTTTATAGAACATGGCAAAATAGACACCTTGGTTCGGATATCAGACCATGCAATATTTACAATTTAAAGTTTTCGATAATAAAATGACAAAATTCTGTTACTTACGAGGTTATTAAAGGGTCTTGACCGAGTCGTACGAGTAAGTTCTCCATATTCATGTACAAACTTGCAAGAAGCATAAACAGAATGGTCATTAAGATCATGGCTGCAATTAAATAAAAAAATTAATTAAATTTTATCAGAAGCTAATAAAAGGAAATCTTGAATTTATTTATGCATATAAGTAAATATCTTAGGCTTTTTTATAATTCCATTGATACAATCATTAATTTGTCAACGAGTGGCAACTATTGCAAAACTACTGGCAGAACGCACTCAGGCTTATACATTCTTAAATGAAATTGATGCCTAACACCCAACGGGTTAGGATAAGCACTGGATAAATAAGTTAGAAGCAGCGTCTAATCGTAAAAACCTTTGAACTATCAGCAGAGCTTGTGTTTTAACGGTGGTCAAAGAGCTAAGAAATTACACACATTCCCGGCTTTGCATTACAGTTCGACATGCATTTCTAACATCTGCTCAATCCACCAAACACCAACAAGCGGCCTGGTTTAAGACG
Source organism: Eudiplozoon nipponicum (assembly GCA_029291075.1). Taxonomy (NCBI): domain Eukaryota; kingdom Metazoa; phylum Platyhelminthes; class Monogenea; order Mazocraeidea; family Diplozoidae; genus Eudiplozoon; species Eudiplozoon nipponicum. The sequence goes on along the minus strand of JAQBSW010000635.1, from coordinate 108,017 downwards.
ATCTGATTAATCAATCTTTCGATGGGATCAACATCGCAACTATCTCTATAGATAAATTGGAATATCTTTTTGGTCTTATGATGGACTGCAGAACCGCTCGAATCGATGGCCTGTACTTAGAATTAAATAACTTCGAAAGAATTATTAGTGTGATTTCAACGAAGGAATTAGCCGCATCTGAGCGGAAGAGCAACACAATGGTTAAAATTCTTATAACAACTAACACTAGCGCTTGAATTAACTATCGGGACATCTGGTTCTTCTTGTTGATTCAAAGGTGGTCATTGGTATTATCCATTCCTTTTTTAGCGAGAGTTAGAAGCAAACCAGGTCAACTCAAATGAAGATCCCGGCATGAATGGAACTTGTGCACCAAATTAATGCGCGCTTTCACTGTCTTGAGATGCGCAAGCGCTATTAGCAGCCAATGATAATTGCTTTTCAGTACTACCCGGTTCATTCCAACTCAGTGGTGCGGGGATAGTATGACAAAATATGCTTAAACATAGAGTTCCAGCCAAAGTTATTCGTCTAGTTAAACCTTTCATAATGACTCATCAGCTTGTGTCCACATTAGCGGCAATTTCGTTGAGTTTTTTCGTTTGGCTGCTGTGTTCAAAAGGGACACATAGTCGCTAATACTTGTTCAACTTTTTCGTCTATGCATTATTTTCTGAGTTCCTTGTTTTGCTCTCAAGAGCAACCATCCATGGTGGTGGCTTCATTGCTGATCTATTAGCATAAAACTACGAGCAAAATAAAGCCATGTTCTAGTCAGTGTTGAATAAGGCTAAATCTCTGAAAAACTACTTACACCCCATTTTAACCAATGCTGTGCTGAAAAGAACACTGCCACTAGTCGTAAACCAAGACGACTATCAACGTGTGCTGATGACACCAGACGAATCGGCTCCAGCAGAAATGTCCAAGTTTATTAGCCCTGAAGTAGCTTATTTGAAAGATTATTAAAACCAATGTAGAACGGCTCGCCCGTTCATTTAAACGCTAAATCTGAGGTCTTCCATTCAGGTGCATTTTAATTCATCTTATATGCCAATAAGACATGACAGAACACGATAAACAGCCAATGCCACCTGGACAGATTTGTGAACATAAGTAATCGCTAAATATCTTTTAGGCCAGAGTCAACTGAGCGTCAGGATAAATTAAATAGGATAAAGTTGTAAATTCGACCATTTCTATACAGACGTCCTTAACGTTAATTCGTTGTCGAATCAAGATACGGAACGCCAAATACGCTGGCTGGCTCATTTTCTGCGAAGGCTGCATACAAATTCTACTCAAAAAGCTACTGAAGAAGCTAGAGTGCCTATCGGGATTCGCATAGGAGATAGAATCAGTAATATCACGACCGGATTCTATCATTCAAGGCCTTGAACATTTCATCACACCACATCATAAACTTCCTAGTCAAAAAAGACACTCAGAATGGCAAAAATCTGCGGGAATCAAAAGTAGAAAAGGTTCCAATTTTAAAGGCCTTTCTAATTTTGTCTTATCGGTTTAATCTTTCCTGAAACGAATCGTCTCGAGATGTAGTTTTTCGCTTGTGTGTAGATATGTTTACGTCGTCAATGGAGATGCCACTCAACCATATATCCACTATACATTTGGTCAAACTTTGGAGATTAATTGAGGGTAAAGTATGAGTAATTAATCAGTATTAGTGTCAACTTAAAATTTAAACATTCCCAGTGCGACAGTAAATTATACATACGACATTCTTAATATGCACAGACGCTATAAAGGAATCCAACTTCTTGAAGCTGGTGATAGAAAAAACGCACAGGTCAAACTCAATGTTAAGGATAGCCTAAATTTACTCAGAGATGAAAAACGAGAACCATTCGTGGCCAGATTACGAAACTTTAGAAAAAGTAAAAGGTGTTCAGAACGATTATTGTTCTCCTTTCTGGCAAGAGTGAACAGATTCGGCTCTGTATACAAACGTCATTTCTTCGATACCTAAATGTGCTGAGTAAATAACTTCTAATGTTTCGGTACCTAATATTTATAGCGCTTGTATGACTTTGTGCCGTATAATTGATGAGAATATACGAATATAACCCTGGTATTGCTTTAATGTGCACATGTTTAGAGGATCGAACCCCTTTGTTATCTTACATTGCTTACAAAACAACATAATAGGTTCAGGACGAAGTACCGTTTTCTAAAAATGAATATCTAATAAGTGAAAGAAACATGCATTGATGTCAGTATAAACTTTATCATGGCAAATTTGGTAAAACATGAAAAGAATGAAAAATTTGCGAATCTGGATTTATCAAAATAACCTCATCTGTGTTTTAACTAATACAGACTGAATTCCAAGTATGTATAAGGTGTTGCGAACCTAGTAGCATATTAGTTAAAGTATGATCACAAGGATAAATCAAAGATAGCATTAACGGAAAGTATAATCTCGTGCACATTCGTTTCGTGCTAACTAGCGACTCATCAGCATGAGCCGGTATTACACCCTTAAACCACTATATATTTGGGTGAGGAATGTGAGATAATAGGAAGTACAATTTCCTAGACGAATGTGACAACCTATAGTAATGAAGCTAACATCATATAAAGTCTCGAAAATGCGACTTCCACGCTAACACATTCTATATAATATATGCCGAGTCTGTAAAGGTTACTAACACTATGGCTATTGTGTCAGAAACCGATACCAAAACATTATAGTACCGAAAAGGTACATGGTACTAACACTATGGTTGCCGAGTCGGTACATGGTACCAACATGATGGATATCAATGTATGCTGTAGTTCACCGAAATTGAGAATTACAACTATTTCTGAACACCCGTTACTCCAGTAAATCCATACACTCTGGCCTTGATCGATATCATTTATCACATTTCGCGGTAAGCATGACATCATTAAATTCAATATATAACAGTTAAATACTGTTTGTTGCGGAGAACTTATATATATGCAAGTTTGTATTAGGTGTTGCGAACCTATTAATAAATTAGTTCAGTTTTGACCAGAAGTATAAACCAAAGACAGCATGAACGGAAAGTCTAATCTCATGCACATTAGTTTCGTGCTAACTGGTGACTCATCAGTAGGAGCCGGTATTACGCCCTTTATCCACTATATATTTTGGGGAGGAATGTGGGAAAATAGGGCGGAACGATCTCCTATACGAATGAGTAAACCTGCAGAAGTGAAGCTAACGTTATATAAATTCTGTCCTATTTTCCCACATTCCTCACCCATGTATGTAATGGGATAAGTGCGTAATACCTGCTCCCACTGACGAGTCGCCAGTAAGCACGAAACGAATGTGCTGGAGATTACACTTGCCGTTCATGCTGTCTTTGACTTATCCTTTTGGTCATAATTGAACTAATTTCTTACTAGTTACGCAACACCTAATACATACTTGCATATTCATTAGTTCTCCGCCGCAAACAGTATCAGACTGATTTCCAGTTGTTTTGTTTCTGGAAGATATTTCGACGGTCATTGGCGGCTGCACTCCTCAGTTCACCCATCATCAGAAGTTTTAAAAAACAAACTAATGAAGCAAGCATGATATTCCTCTGGCCATATCATTTATACTTCAGACAGACCTTTCACTAGATATTTGAGTGTCATGTGCATATTTATAATTATTATATACCTCGAACTAGGTTAAACAAGAGTGGCTTCAGTATTACAATTTAATAATAATTGATTGCGGGGGTGGTGGGAACAATACTTTAAATCAAGTTTAAGCATCAATCCTATTGTATTTAACCAGTCGTCGAAAAACATAACAGAACTACCGCCAGCCGCAACGCTCTGACGCGTTTCGACCTTCCATGATCATCATCAGAGTACGACGGCAAACTGACTATCGACGATCAAACCGCATTGAATATATATGGCTCTCACCTCTAGCAGTCTCGCATATATATTCAATGTGGTTTGATCTTCGATAGTCAGTTTGCCGTCGTACTCTTATGATGATCATGGAAGGTCGAAACGCGTCAGTACGTTGCGCTGGCGGTAGTTTTGTTATGTTGTTCGACGACTGGTTAAATACAATGGGATTGGTGTTTACTTCAAGCTCGCAAACTTGATTTAAAGAATTGTTACCACCACCCGCGCAATCAATTATTATTAAATTGTATTGTCTATATATGTATATGTGGCGAAAGCTACAAAAAGTTAATGTTCGTGACTGCATAGAAATTGTGTAGCCGACATTTCCAGTCAAATTCAATGTATGCGAGACTGCTAGAGGTGAGAGCGGCAAATCTAAATTTGATTTCCATATATATTCAATGCGGTCTGATTCCTCGATAGTCAGTTTGCCGTCGTACTCTGATGATGATCATGGAAGATCGAAACGCGTCAGTGCGTTGCGGCTGGCGGTAGTTTTGTTATGTTGTTCGACGACTGGTTAAATAGAATGGGATTCGTGCTTACTTCAAGCTCGCAAACTTTATTTAAAGAAGAGTGGATTCAGTAGTTTTTTTTACTTTTGGTGATGGGTGGCCTGAAGAAGGCGGTCGCGATGGCCGCCGAAATATCTTCAAGAGACAAAACCACTCTCATTCAGCGGGTGTTAGTCAAAACACAGATCGGGTAATTGATATAAACGGATGGCTCTACATCAACTAACTTGTTAATAAGAACGGCATTTGTAATGCACAAATGGAAATAGTATATTTACTAGGATATCAATTTTAATAGGCCGATAAGTTATACTAATACAATAAAATGAAACCATTGCCCCGGATAGTGCTGCAGAATATTTTTCATCCCTGATGCGCCGGGCAAGGCGAATGAAGCACCTTCCGCAACACAATTTTATGTTTTGTACAAATTCTGACCCATGCCTAGAGAAACATGCAAGCAATGCACGATTCACTGAAGTATGCACAGGTTTGTGAATACGTTTCGTTGTACACATTAACATGGACAGACACATGCACACGTAAAGGACGAACATCTGTTTGTTTGAATGGCGTGTAACAATTATATGTATAACTCTGTTTTTACAATGGCTCGTATTTGCTTGATTCGTATAGATGATAAAACTATTGAAAACTAAAAGGAAAAACTGTTTGTCGAAATAAACACAACAGAAACTAATATAGCGAAAAGAATTGTACTAATCTTGTTTTGCAAAATAAAAACCTGTTGACGTGTAACTCTTTATCATCATTTCGTTGAATATTTTAACGAATATCATACTGATTAACATAAGAAATACTAAAATAAGGGCCACAATGTGAAAATCAAGAGCATATAATATATTTTAACGTGGTGGCGATAGAAAAAGTAGTGAAGTAAAAACAGATTAAATACATAATCTAGCAAATTAAGTAACAAAGTGAATAGACAATAAAATTAAACAGTCATTGATTGCGCGGGTAGTGGTAAAAATTCTTTAAATCACGTTTTCGAGCTTGAAGTAAACACCAATCCCATTTTATTTAACCAGTCTTCGATCAACATAGCAAAACTACTACCAATCACACGCACTGACGCGTTTCGACGAAAGCTGCAAACAATTAATGTTCGTGTCTGCATAGAAATTGTGCATCCGACATTTCCAGTCAAGTACAATATATGCAAAACTAGATTTGAGAGCCGCATATCTAATTTTGCCTTCCATATATATGCAATGCGGTTTGATCCTCGCTAGTCAGTTTGCCGTCGTACTCTGTTGATGATCATGGAAGATCGAAACGCGTCAGTGCGTTGCGGCTGGCGGTAGTTTTCTTATGTTGTTCGACGACTGGTTAAAACAATGGGATTGGTGTTTACTTCAAGCTCGCAAACTTGATTTAAAGAATTGTTACCACCACCCGCGCAATCAATTATTGTTTATTGTATTGTTTATATATGTATATGTGGCGAAAGCTGCAAACAGTTAATGTTCGTGACTGCATAGAAATTGTGCAGCCGACATTTCCAGTCAAGTTCAATGTATGCGAGACTGCTAGAGGTGAGAGCCGCCTATCTAAATTTGATTTCCATATATATTCAATGCGGTTTGATCCTCGATAGTCAATTTGCCGTCGTACTCTGATGATGATCATGGAAGGTCGAAACGCGTCAGTGCATGCGACTGGCGGAAGTTTTGCTATGTTGATCGAAGACTGGTTAAATAGAATGGGATTGGTGTTTACTTCTAGCTCGCAAACTTGATTTAAAGAAAAGTGAATAGACATCTTTCTTCTTTCAGTATACTCCATTATATAAAAAAATGTGCATGCAAATCAATTTAAATTTATACACAGATTTAGGTTTACCACATGAAGAGATCCAGAAAACCCCATGGACAATGTTTTTTTCACACAGATCTCCACAAATTAGAACATCTGCGTATGTTGTTGAAAGATTAATGCGCCGAGTGACAGAGGTTCATTGTTCACTTCAAAATAGTTATCTCATACTCACCATAAATTCTGCTTGATATGTTTTGATTGTATACTCGGCCGGCACGCCGGTGGTCCTTCTAGTTGGAGGTGTATAACTTTGTGTGTTGTTAAAATAAGGAGCGTGTATTTGTAAAAAAGACCACCGGCATGTCGATCGAAATAGCAGTCATCAAATATTCAAAAGAATATTCGATGAAATTAAGGTAACTATTTCTGACGCAATAGATATATTCTCAGAACTAAATAAATGTCATTTGGTTAGTGAAGTTACGTGGAGACGTGATCAGCAGACCGATATCGCAATTAAAAGAACTTATCCACAGGATTGGTGATCAATCTTTTCGGATATTTTAATCACCTCCCACAATTGCTTCGGTAATCCGGCAGTATGTTGTGAAAGTGGTTCAGCAGACGCATAGGGCGTTTCGTATTTAGATTCTATGCTGATAACACACCGAGGAGCGGCATTAACTAAGTATGCGTGTAATATATACGGAACCGTTTATAATGTTCCCATCTAGCTATGCAAAACGTCAAGTACGCAGATAAACAAACATTTAAATAGTGATAATACAAAAATACTTTACTTACGATGCCACATATATAAATTTCAGTTAATGTACAATTGTGCTAAGAAACAGGCACGTGAAATGCTAATCTATGGATCAAATATATTTTACAGGGCAAAGAGTGAATAATTTCTTAACACCAATGCTTTAATGACCCATTGCACAGATTTTTCATTTATATCTCACCGAATAGCTTGCTTAACCGTTCTGAAACACAAGTATATTTGCAGTGTAGATTTCATGTAAGAACAGATCGGGGAAATATACTAATAAAAAAAGCTTAAAAAATAATAAAGGCAAATCGATGTATAGGACTTTCATTCTGTTCCGATCCAAATCCACAGTTACGCCAATTGTATTCCTTTTTACCTCCCACGGAGCTTGTATTGGATTTGTCCTGTAAAAATTAAAGCTCTTTGCAAAACCGACTGGTGCATGACAATTTTTTCACAAGAAGCTCAAAGGCCCATAAAAACAATGCCAGTAAATCTAATTTTGATCTTCGGGTAGTCAGAGAGAAAATTTCTATGGCTAAAACATCCCAAAAAATATGTTTGCGAATAATAAACAAATCTAGGTCAAAGTTGAAGAGAAACGTACCCTTCTGCAGAAATATTCCCATCAATTTCTTGTGATTACTTCCATAAAGCTTGAAAAAACACGAAAAAAATTTAATTTAAAGATATTTTAACTTAGAACCGAAAAGTTGTTAATGTTTATGTAAAGTATATTAAACAAAAACCAATAATGAAAATAATTTGCACTGACTGAATTTGATGATGTACCGGAAAGACATGTCTCATAGACGCCCTTGAATACAGCGATCTACACTAAAATGTCGCATAAAATGGATAAGCTATGATTGTTTGTGGATGCAAATACATCGCATCTAACATGATCGCCGTATTTAAACATTTTTAGTGATTACATTACTAACGCCGGAGGGTCCTTTTAACTCAACTTACCAATCTTTAGGTTATTTGTATTTTTGAAATTCATATTTCCTACTCATCGTGCCAACGGATATTACAGTTGTAGTGAGGTAAAAGGCTACATGTAATTTATGCTATGGGCATCTGCACTTTGCCGAGAGCTTTAAAATAAAGCCACCGTACAAATAAATGGGTAGAAAGATTATACTTTTGTACAATTAATTTCAGAAGAATTTGAATACATATGACCGAATTGGCAACACCTTTTTACATAACTCGGAGGCAACAGGCCTTCTATTTCGCTCCCATACAATGGCGTTAGCGATGCAAATCACCTTCCTCCTGGATTCCACTATAGCGATTACGTTATTACATGGTGAATTATGACAGCCAACAGTTAAACTGATGGATGCATCACAACTTTTTTTATTGGGGTGAAAAAAATTGCCAGTACTCTTCATCACAACGTAGCTTAGGTTCGCTGTTAGTTAGGTCGGATATTTACTAGGCTTCGGGGTAAAATAAGCAAATTATATATTTTAAATGTTAGACCTAGGTATTCCGTGCTACCGGCTGAAAATGATATTGTGTCTATAAGCTGGAATCGACACTGGTCTTGGAGTCGTAGCATTCTTGAGGATTTCAGCCAACATAAGTCAGTTTTTGTTATAGAACGAAACGTGAGGTGTGAAAAAATTAAGTAAATATTAAATGATAATCCAGGAAATATAAAACTAAAATAGAACAACGCCTAACCAGTCTTATAAGAACATTATCCAGAATATTAATTGTATTTATCTGATGCACAAAATACGTTGCGCCGTCGTTTCACATGCTAACACAAATGAGTTAAAGTATAATTTATGAGGAATGTTACTGCCTTCACTCTAGGGAAAATGAATCGTCTATATACAAACATCTAAAGCCCCCAACCGTGTATTCATGTTCGCCTACGGAAACATTACAACCTATTCGGCATCTACCGCCACGATTATGCTTTGGCTAAAAATGGAAATTCTTTGAAAATTACACCATTGGTGTAGTGACTAAGATGACTATTGCCTGGTAGGCCACCGGTTAGTACCTTACTGGTTGTTCCTGGTTAATATTGGCCAGTTTCAGATTAGGCAAGAAATAATAGACTAATAGATGCATTTTACTGCAAAAAAGTTTATTTTAAATATATGACTTGAGAATAATTGTTGTATACAATTGGTTGATTTTGTCAGCCAATTATTCAGAATGTAAAAGGCAAATGTTTAGTCTGAATTTCTTACTAGGGGACTAAGGCAACGATAAATAGCAATGCACCGAAACACATCAAGAAAGCCCCATATAGTTATTTGCCTAAACATATGTATGCGTGAACTCACTCCAGAAAAGACACTGCTGAATGCTGTGGCAAAGCCCTGATCAATACTGAGTCCAAGCACATTAATAAGCTGAAATAGAAACGAAAAATTAATTATGTTAATTAAGTGACAGTCTAACTACAATATATATATACATCAATGAGTCTTGCATAATGGTAGAACCATGGCCCCCTTTATGTGTTGTGTATACCTGTATATAAAAAAAATTATATAATAAAAAAAAATATAAATATCCTTCAATAAATAAGTTATTTTTCAATTCAAATGATTGAACTCTGTTTAACGTATGAACAAAATTTTTTTAATATATAGATATGAATAATGATGAGCTTTTATTTTCATGAAGTATAAATTTCCGGTCTCACAACAGCGTAAGTATAAGTAGCGCAACCTTCAACCTTGCTGATGTTAGGATGCTACCGTTATTCTGCTTTAGAACACGAATATGACGCTCTAGTAAATTCACCCAGTAGTCGTCATCGGTTGCGCTGCTAATAGGCGCTAATTCCAGAGAGAGTTTGAAATAAACAGACTGGTGCCACATCCTGCCTACAGCCGGGACATGTTACCGACCATTGTTCGCGAAGTTTAATACAAGCTGTCTATATGAGTTTTCGAGTTGTCAAGTTGCATATAATATTTCTTGTTTCATGTAAGTTTTGCGGTTTGAACCGCGTTAATCAGTTTGCCGTCGTGCTCTGATGATGATTGTGGAATTAAACGAACATTGGTTGCGCGGGCGGTGATAACATTTATTATAATCAAGGTTGCAAACTTGACTCAGTGGTTAGAGCACCAGATTCCAAGCAGACGTGCCCAGTTTCGGGCCCTTGCCGCGGCAAAGTCAGGTCAGTACGCAATTAGATACCAATAAGGACGAAACCGGTCTACTTGATGAATTGTCTTTTCTAAATTATACAATTCTTAGTTTATACTTATAAATGTATGTAATTAATGGGTAAGGTGTTTATATCAAGACCGCAAATAATAATGAAGTTAGAAATGCATCAGTACATATGACTGACAATGATTTTGCAATGTTGTGCTACTGGTTAAACATAATGGAACTGGTGGTTATATCAAGCTCAGAAACTTAATTTTGAAACAGTTGTAACCGCGTGCGTAATCAGCGCTTGTTTAAATAAATTAATTTAGAACAAAATCAAGATGAAAGCGTTACTATGCCAGCAAATAAATGTGCCAGTTTATATACGAAGCCTTATATATTGCACATCAGACACCCAAGCGAACTTTTATCTGACTGGTCATGAATCGTCATAAGCAGCCAAGAGATTATATTATCCAGCCAAAAACCATCCTACTAGACTATTATTAACACACATTTTTGCCATGTTTAACACGTATTGATTTGCAGCAATTGACTAAAGTATCTGAATATATATTTCGGTAAACGTAAAATATTACCAAACAAAATTTGTGGCATTCTCAGTTGGCAATGACTACAAAGTATTGTTTTTTTTAATAAATTTATCAATCCGATAGAACAAGCTGAAAAATAGCTAATAGTCAATGAATGATGAAAGACAAGTTGAAAACCTTTGTACAAATTCGGTGGGGATGTTGAGCATCCAGAACATTGACTGCACATCATCTTACAGAAGGGATTCAGATGATCATAGTAGAATATAAGTACAAACCTCAAACACTAAAGACCATATAGTTTATTTTAAAAACTAAACACTAAATTTTCATTAGCTTTCTTAGTTTAAGTCTTGTTAAATTTCCCACGTAAACGACCGAACTTGGTCTTTTAAGAATTCACAATATATCGCACAGAACAACATAAAAAACATAGCTCTTGAATAAAAGAAACGACAAATAAAACATCATGCGGAGCACTACATAGGACATCAATCTTGAAAGAATGCAAAATTGCCTTATTTTCCGAAAATATCGTCTACCTCACTAACAATATTTAATTTGACAAAACGGATCTGACATTTGTATCTATCAAAATTATCGTTACACTTGTGTTACATAAACGCAATTTGAAATACGAAAATATTACACATCGCCATTTTCTGAGTGGAGCCCAAAAAACATGTCAAATAAAGTTTTTAGTGTGCAAGAAGTGCACCATTTTCTGCACAAAAACGAAATAAATCATAATATAAACACCTCATACATTGTGTACACACATTTTCAGTATAAACTAAGCATTTTATAATGTAGAAAACGCAATTCATCCGGTAGACCGTTTCTGCTCTTATTGGGAACTCATCACATTCTGGCCAGAATTTGCCGCGGACAGGGCTCGAACCTGGACACGTCTGCTTCAGAATCTGTTGCTCTAAACACCGATCCCCTGTGCCGCACGCTACACACAATTTTCAGTTATATACTAACTAATGTTTCATGAATAGTTTCTTCTATATGTGGAGCATATATGACATCACTTTAGAACTAAATTTCCAACTAACCACCCACAATCTGTCATTACAGAACAGAAACCACGCTGCTTGAGAAATGGTATTGAATTAAACATCTATATAATTAAACACATATTGGTTGCGAGGGATGTGATAACAGTTGTTTAAACCAAGGTAGCGATATTAATATAAACACCTGTCCCATTATGTACATGATGAGTGCCCAATAAGGACGAAACCGTTCTACTGGATGAATTACCTTTACAACATTATAAAACGCTTAGTTTATACTGATAAATGTATGTACATAATGGGACAGATGTTTATATCAAGATCGCAAACTTAATTTAAATAATTTTTTTAAAGAAATTATACTCAAATTTTTGTAACAATATTTATAACAAAACAAATTAAAGCCTGAAATACGCAGTAGCAGCTCAGATTCCTTTACTAGATAAGGAAAAACCTATTGTCACCTAATTGTACATGTACAATTCGACAAATAAATATGTCTCACAAACTCACCGTACTGGCCAACGAAATTGCAGCTAGCTCCTCTTGACTACTATAGCCAAACATCATCATGCCAATCGCGGGATTGAAGAAACGAAACATTGACGTCATAATCTGTTCAACGAGAAAAAGGTTTGCATCAAAATTTAACTTCTACGAATAAAAACGATCAATTGACTGTATTTTAAACACTCGTATTGGCTTTTTAAAACTAATTTTGCTTTTCATGATGATGAAATACAAACCACCCGTCATTTGCTGTACGTAGCGGAAAATTTATAAAACAGAGCGTGTATTAACGTGAATATCTTGCCAATCGCGGGATTGAAGAAACGAAACATTGACGTCATAATCTTTTCAACGAGAAATAAAAATTAAACAAAAATTGGTTGGGCGGGCGGCGATAACAATTGTTATAATTAAGGTTGCGATCTTGATATAAGAGCCTGACCCATTTATTACTCGCATATGTCAGTATAAACTAAGAATTGTATAGTGTAGAAAAGGCAATTCATCCAGTAAACCGGTTTCGTCCTTATTGAGAACTCATTATTCCCTGTCCGCAGCAAATTTCGGCCAGTACATGATGAGTTCTCAATAAGGACGAAACCGGTCTACTGGATGAATTGCCTTTTCTACACTATACAATTCTTAGTTTATACTGACATATGTAAGTAATTAATGGGTAGGGTGCTTATATCAAGATCGCAACCTTGACTATAATAATAACCACGAGAAATAAGTTTGCATCACCATTAAACTTCTAAGAATAAACACGATCAATTGACTGTATTTTAAACACTCGTATTGCTTTTTACAACTAATTTTGTTCTGCGGGATGACGAAATACAAACTATCCATCATTTGCAGTACGGGGCGAAAAATTGATAAAACAGAGCGTGTATTAACGTGAATATCCTGCTATGGATTTTATTTATAGACAAACACAAAATATTCATTGCTGTCATATCTATGATATGCATTTTTGTGCGGGACCTGATAGAAACGTAATTAACTCAGCACGTACCACTAATTAAAAAATGTAAAGATGTTTATCAATCTCAAGTAAAACCGGCAGTATGTATTCATGTATGTGTAGATTTGACGAGTCAAAAACTATAATACATCGCAAGTAAACTTGCTAGCGAAACGATTTACTTTTTTCTTTAAACGAAGTGTGCAAACTTGGTAACCATCAGAGCACGACGATAAACTGACTAACGAGGATCAAACCATAATGTGCATATAAAGTATGGAGAATCAGAAATGCAGCTTGCATCTATAGAAATCTGCTATACAATGTACATGGCTGGAAATGCCATTTATACGATTTCTATGTAGTAACAAACTCAACAACTTAGCGGCTTTCGCTATAAAACTATGCGTTCTAAAATAAAACAATCATTGAATGTGAGAGTGATGAAAGTAATTATTTAAATTAAGCTGGAGAACATGAGAAAAAACGCTCTCGTTATATTTATCCAGTCATAGAACATAGAAAAGCGATCGTCTTTGCACGTATCGACGCCATTGGACCTCCTATAGTCAATATCAGAGCATGACAGGAGATTGAATAACAACAATCAAACCACAACGCATATAGAAGATATTGAAAAAAACAGATATGCAGCACTCACCACAATTAGTCTCCTATAAACTATACTTGCCTGAAAATGTCGGCTATTCAATACCGATGCAGTAAAGAGCACAAACTTATAGAAGCTTTTGACATGCATATATAAGTTACTCATTGAGACAAATCTTTGATGATAAGAATGGTGGCAACAGTTCTTTAACTCAAGTTTGAAATTTTTGGATAAACACAAATTCCAAGTCGTACAAATTACCATTTTTAAGGATATCGCATTCACAATTAAATTTCGTAGCGACCTGATAAGTTTCAGTTATCCAAGTAAAATAAAACTACTTTTGATGACTCGTAACTAGAGAACTATTCAACAAAACTAACCGGAATTATCACCTATCATCTTTTACCGTGGAGACATGCAATGACTCCGAGAAGAATATGAATGGAATTGATGGTCCTCTGATAGCCCATTTCTTTAGTTACTTATTTAGAGTTAAATTGCCTTAATTGTATTACTGCTTTTACTAGTCTTAATATTGTGTGCATTTATTTATTGAGAATTTATAATTTTCATTAATTTAATTTAATATTGCAATTTTTATTATGAATTAATTGTCGATAGAGATTTAAAGATGCTGTAGACAAAGGGGATACGTTTTGAAACATGTTGCTTCGGAACTAGTCGCTATGTTTCTGTGACAAGTAGCAGAATAGGACAGTATTATCCAGTTCTACTGTGCTATACATATATGTATGAGAACAGAACATGAAATTAACTGTGTCCATTCTTACTTATCGTATCACCATTGTATATTTTAATGACGCACTATACTGCTTATACAGTACACAGTTTGCTAGTCACATCTTCTGTATTCAATCTAACGTATTTACTCTAGGTTCATGAATGACATTGTTATATTATATCATATGGACAAAACTAGTCACAAATCGCTCATGAACATGAAGTATATTATGCAAGATTCTACATAGGCAGCACATAGTAAAGTAGCTCCTTCTAAGTCCGAAGGGTGTAGATAAACATGGCGCCTCATCAAGACTCGAAACTGGAGCCCGCGCGAATCTCAAATTTTTTTCACCAGACTATTTTTTATCAGTGCATCCTCACTTAGCAACAATTTTGCCGATTCTTAAACCATGTGGTTTAAATATCTGTCACCAGGCTCAACTGAACGGGCTCGAAAATTAGGAATAAGAACAATGTAAAATCTTGTTCCAACGTCATTTTCAGACAATCAGCTAATTGAAGGCTTAAAGAAAAAGGGACAAGTGAGAACCCATCAATTGAGGCCAAAAATTACATCACCTGAAAATGATGAAAATTCAAGATTTTACCGACCTATGAGTGCTATCAATTGTCCCGCACAAGAAAAATGTAATATAGTTAATTGGATGATATCATGATAACCACGAAATTCGATAATTGATATCGATCAAGGCGAGTGTGTACAAATGTGCTGAAGCAACAAGTGTTCAAAAATAAATGTAATTCTCAATTTTGGTGACCTTTAGAGTACATTGAAATCCCACTTGTTGGTACCATGTACCGACTCGGCAACCATAGTGTTAGTACCATGTGCATTTTCAGTATAATAATGTTGGTATCTGGTACTGACACAATAGCCATAGTGTTGGTACCCTTTAGAGATTCAGCATATATCTTATATATAGTTAATTGGCTTTGAAGTTTTATTGTCAAAGACTTCATACTAAATTAGCTTCATTACTGCAGATTTACACATTCGTATAGGGGACTGTACCGTAATATTATCCCACATTCATCACACAAATATGTAGTGGGTAAAGTGCGTAATACCGGCTCCTACTGATGAGTCGCCAATAAGCACGAAACGAATGTGCACAAGATTATACTTTCCGTTCATGCTGTCTATGGTTTATCCTTCTGGTCATAATTGAAATTATTTGTTACTATATGCGCAACGCCTAATGTGAATATAGATGCAAACAAATTAAAACAGGCTTCAAATAATTGAGTAATGTTTTACCGAGAAACCATCATCAGGCAGATTTTGCCACAACACATTTAGTGACATAGAATGAAGAGCGGCTGAATAGACTAAAATAACGATGCTCCTCCACTGATACCGTCGGCACAACTCTAACGTTCAACTGATCACATTAACCTGATCTACGCATCTCATTACAGACCGAAAGCTTTCTAGGTCGGCCCAATTCGCTTGAACCGCACCTTGTAACTATTTCTGGGGATAAATGTGACCACTGTTGGTACAGCACAGAGCAAACATATATAAGAAAATAAATGAAAGGAGTGATAGTGTCCCCATTTTATAGATTGACTCCATACTCCTTCGTAACGGATTTCTCCCTCCAGTTGCAGTAATAAACTTATGTAGATATTTATGAATCGGTAAACTCCCAAACTTCAAATATTCCTAAGGCAGACCATCGATCTAGGCGGCTTTATGGTCCAAATGGGACCGCTAGTCTTTGCCATTGTACTAAAAGTAAAAGGTTCAATATCAATTTTCTAATATGCTCGTGAGATCCATACATTGCTTACCACATCGTTTGTAATTTGTGGCAGATTAAGAAGACTTTCGACAAGGTTGATGAACTCCGCATAAAGAAAAAGAAGGTGCAAGTACCTCCTTCGCAGAATAACAACTAATACTACGTAGAATCTGAGCATACACATAGAGGGTGTTAAACTTCGAAACTAATTATACCTTACCAACAAAATTAAACCAGTTTGAAGCCTTATCCAATTTGTGGCCGGTAGCAAACACCTTTAGAAGCTTGCAGTTCAGAGTGCGATCTACTAAGTTTACGGCAGATGTCAATAGTTGAAGATCTTTCGTGTTAGCAGAGATTTTAAAACGTTAACTGTCTCTATCATCGAAAGACATGCCGACAGTTTTCCTTTAAAGCGTTCGATTTGGTGTTTGGTACGTTATCGGATGTAATTACATTTGGCTCAGCACAAGCATCCTGAAAATCTTAATCTGTTTTCAATGTACGGATATTCAGGCGGAATACGAGCAGTCGCATGATACAAAATTTAAATAGAATTACAGCGGTAAAAACCATGATAGATACATAGATTAAGACAGAAGAGGCTCTAGATTACACTCTCGGTTCATGGACAGAATAAAACTATACCCTGCTTACCAGACTGTGGAGGGTTCGAATACGATAATAACAGCCTAGTGTATAGCTCCGCGCCATGTAGTACAATTTCATTACTGGTGCTGGCAAATTAAGTTTACTAAAATAGGGTTAAGGCTAAGAACCAGACTGGATAGCTTGATTTGATTGTTAAAGCAATTTTTGAGCCATGGTTCACCCCTATACATCTCAGTATTTGGAGAAACCTGAATTGGCATTGAAATCGCGGTGAATCACTAGGAAACCAAAACGGCGCTCATGGTCAGGAAGTAAAATATGGTAGATTGTCATAGAATTTATTCTCTTCATTATAAAACTAAATGAAATTAGACGCGTAAACGTTTAAATTTTCCAGATCCATTTTGCCTACCAAAACACTAGCATAGACAGAACTAGAATTTATGGCTCTCAAGTTAAGCAATGACTTTATTACAAACCTAGCTGGCAGAAGAAGAAAAAATAATGAATTGAATCGGTCTCGCATTGGAATAACCACGAATGAAACAACTTGTTTAGCTCGCAGTGCAATACTGGTCTCTGAGTAGCAAACTGTGGATACAGTGCTTGCACAATTCGGCAGCTACAAACGACTGTCTAGCATGTGACATAAAAGCCCTCAAACTCAAGAAGCCAATGGATAACCTATATTTGGCTTCAGTGGCACATAGGAACCGGAAAAGATAGTTGGAATTTCATTAAACGTATTTTGGCGTGCGCTCTTCTCTAGTACAACGGCGACAGCGTTACTAATCGCCATAATGACAATTATTCATAAGATACTTTCATACGAACATTACATTCTACGACAATTACACACACACAACAGACAGACCTATCTAGCACTTACCGTCATTGGTTTGAAGGCTTTTAATTAGCACTACCGGGTACACGACGATATTGGTCCCCCTCTAGAAGCGTATAAATAGAATTCCACTTTAAGAGCTACAATCAAAGTCTGAGCAGCAATAGTTTTTTTACTTAGCTCCCCTACAAGATTCAGAAGATAAGAAAACGTTTAATTCTGAGTACCGACCGATGCTATACTGCATCCTTATTTGTCGCTTCATTCAGGATTATATGTGGGTTGTAAAAGAATAGAAGGTCGGGCGTTTATAGCGGGAAACGATTATTTGAACTCAAAATTACCTTTCTCTTAGATAGCTTGTAATTCAAGGCTGACGAACACTATCCACTCGGTCTATCTGATACTAAGTTGCCAGTAGCCAGAATAACCATTAGCCGCAAAAACTTACTCTGCACGCCTGACACGATCTCTTTTATCCTGTCATTTCCTATTTAACACAACGTGTTAAATGCATAGTAAAACCTAATTCGAGGCTTCACACGTGTTAGCACTGACAAGGTTACTGTTACCGCCGCTATTACAATTAACTAGAATACACCGGTCATCAGGTCGGACAATCCATTTGATATGGGTCAGAGATGCCATTAGGTATGACTGATCTCCGAAATGTTTATTCTTAAACTAAACCTGCAGGAGATCAAATTTGCGTGAAGCCACATAGTAGCAAAAAGCATATATGATTAGGCTTCTGAGAGCCATGAACTCCATTTAAACAAATTTACCAGAATTTAATCATCATCATCATCATCACCACCACCACCACCACCATCACCACCACGCACAGCCATACAAAGCCGAAAGTAAATAAAGTTGCACTGCCCGTAACCATCAAAATTCCGGCCTGACGACTGGGGGCAGGGGGCACAAACCAGCTAGCCCGGGAATGGTAGCATGAACCTTGCCGGGTCGAAAGGGACACAGCCACCATCCCGTTTTATGTGAAGCCTTGAGTTTGGTCTAACTATGCAGTAACACTTAATGCTAAATTTGTACTGAAAGAATGAGAGCAAGCGTGTCAGACTCGAAGGGTAGGTTTCAGTTGATGAAGGAAACTCTGACCACTGAAATCTGGGCAGATAGTCTTCATCTTCCTTGGTTGGCAGACTATCTAAAAGAATGAAAACTCTGAATGCAAATCATCCTCACTAGGAATGGGCAACCTAGTATTCTTTTACAATCCACATATAACCATGAACGATACAAATTATAATGATTACATACTGCATCGGTCGTCACGCAGTATAAAACGGTCGCCTTATCGGCTGAGTCGTGCAGAGTGGATCAGCGAAATGAGGCTATGCAGGCACTTTCATATGCAAATCTGCCTCCTAACATTCTCTTTTATATGGCAATGAAACCAGAATGTGATCCAACAATCAACTAAAAGTAGAGGCTAGAGCACTATATCATGAATGTAAGAACGACAAAAACCGACTGCTTCTTTTTACTAAGACACTATATAAAGTTAGACCAGCGAATAATTTTTAATTAGACAAATAGGTTTTCGAAATAAGGGAAAAATACTATCTAGGATGTGGAAAATAGCATAAAGCAGGACTCCAAGGACAAATTCTACCGAGAACATAAAAATATTTATTTTGTTTGTTCAGTAATACCAAATAAGACTTGGTGAATAAAATGAGATTGGCGTTTACCTAAAGAGCATAAACTTGATTTGAAGACTATTTAGCACCACCCGCCCTATTCGTGATTGTTCAATTGGATAACTTACATACAGTTAGCCATAACTGCAGCAATTATTTGTATCTGATCGCAAAGAAATTCAGCTGTCTACATTTCCGGTTAAGTGTAGTTTATTCGAGACTGTTAGATGTGAGGGCCGCAGATCTGATTTCGCTTGCTTAATACATGCTTTGTGATGGCAATGCTAGTTCTAAACGTGTCATTGCATGCAAATGACGAGAACTTTGCTATTTTGTGCGACTGGATGAATAAAACGGGATCCGTATTTGTTTCCAGTTTGCAAACGTGGTTACAAGAACCTTTCATTTCGTAGAGTTTGAAACAATCCAAAATATAAATAAGTATTTTTGCGTTTCTAATCTTTCCATTGCTTTTTATTATAGTAAAGTGAAGGCCGATAAAATAAGGAGCTTTACGCATTTGCCGAACGGATTTGCGAATTTTCTGTTTTAATACCACAAGCGCTGAACAGACACACAAGACTGTGAACACCGCAGGTCGAAGACTGAAAGCTTGACACATTCGTAATCTGATTTCGTTCGTGTTTATGTATCATTTTTACACTTGCTTCATTCTAAGTCTCGTCTCATTTATCTCTTTTAATGTCATTTAAAATCTTGTTAGACAAATCTTAGCAGACTGACCCACATAAAACGAAACTACAATCAAGTATGTAGTAAAACTTTGAAAATGAAGTCCAATACCTATTTTGTATTAAATCAGCAGATTAAAAATTAAGTTAGCCTAGTTAAACGAAACGAGACAAAATGAAACGACAAAAGTCTAAAACAAGCTTAATGGCAGATTAAAAATACCATTCAAAATAATCTTCACTAGTTACTGTCCATTGAAATATTAAAATATCATCCACCTTTCACAGTAAGTTCATTAGATATAAAATAATAGTTTTAGGAAATCAAAAGTTAACACATTTTAATTTGGCCAGGTCAACTCATTTGCATTGTATTTAGGTACATAAGCGAAAAATAATTTTCAAACAATTTTCTTTCCATAAAAATGTGCTTTATTTTCCTTTTATTGGATTAATAAATTTAAATTATGTATGATTATACATAATTGTACAGTAAAAGACAGGGCCGAATGTAAGTCTCGAATCAATGGCAAGACGGACAGCGGTCTGGCTACTACTGATAAGCTGCCTTATGAGAACGAAACCATATTCTAGTAGACACATTTTCTTTTACGTTAAGACTGAATTTTGAGCCCCATTAACGAAGACGTGATTTAGTCATATTTCTTATTAAGCGAATTTTCCGTCATACTCTGATGATGCTCATGGAAGGTCGAAACGCATCAGTATGTGTGAATGACATTAGTTTTGCTATGTTGTTCGACGAATGGTTAAATACAACGGGATTGGTGTTTACTTCAATCTCACAAGCTTGATTTTTAAAAACAGTTTCCACCACCCGCGCAATCATTGAATATTTAGTTGTATTACCTATACATACGTAGCGAAAGCCGCAAAATGTTAATGTCCATGGTTGCATAGAAATTGTGCAGCTAAAACTTTCAGTCAAGTACAATGTATACGAAACTACTAGGGGTGAGAGAAGCCTATCTATTTTTGCTTTTAATATATATGCATTGCGGTTTGATGCCCACTAGTCAGTTTGCCTTCGTACTCTGATGATAATCATGGAAGGTCTAAATGCGTCAGTACGTGCGACTGACAGTAGTTTTGCTATTTTTTTTGACAACTGGTCAAATACAACGGGATTCGTGTTTACATTAAGCAAGCATACTTGATTTAAATAATTATCAAAATGTTTATAGTCAGAAAAGTAATTCTTTGTGTTGCAACACCTTCTACGATATATCAAAGCAAAACCTCGTACACCAGTTATTTTGATATAAACACGAAACGAATGTGCATGAGATTATACTTTCCGTTCATGCTGCCTTTGGTTTATCCTTCTGGTCACAACTGAACTAATTTGTTACTAGGTTCGCAACACCTAATACATACTTGCATATATATTAGTTCTTCGCAACAAACAGTATTTAACTGTAATATATTGAATTGAATGATATCATGCTTACCGCGAAATGTGATAACTGATATCGATGAAGGCCAGAGTGTATGGTTTAACTGGAGTAACAGGTGTTCGGAAATTGTTGTAATTCTCAATTTGGGTGAACTTTAGCATAAATTTATATCCATCAGGTTGGTATCATGTACCGACTCGGAAACCATAGTGTTGGTATCCGGTACTCATCGATTTCAAAAAAGGTATCAGTTACTAACGCAATAGCCATAGTGTTAGTATCCTTTACAGACTCGGTATATATATTATATAGTGTGAGTTAGCATTGAAGTTGCATTGTCGTTGACTTCAGATTATGTTAGCTTCACTATTACGGGTTTACACATTCGTCTAGGAGATTGTACCGTCCTATTATTCCACATTCTTCTACCAAATATATAGTGGTTAAAAGGCGTATTACCGGCTCCTACTGATGAGTCGCCAGTAAGCACGAAACGAATGTGCATGAGATTATACTTTCCGTTCATGCTGCCTTTGGTTTATCCTTCTGGTCACAGCTGAACTAATTTGTTACTAGGTTCGCAACACCTAATACATACTTGAATATCTTGATGTCTACCTGATAATGTGCGATCATATAAGATAATTTAACAGACCTTCTATTTGCTAAATGATGCAAGATCTACCAAACGTCCACAGGATATGATAAAAGAAATGCATTACACTTCCGTTTTATAGCTTTGACGACTGGAACGCGCGTACTT
The DNA here is from genome assembly GCA_029291075.1 of Eudiplozoon nipponicum. Lineage (NCBI taxonomy): Eukaryota > Metazoa > Platyhelminthes > Monogenea > Mazocraeidea > Diplozoidae > Eudiplozoon > Eudiplozoon nipponicum. The sequence continues at coordinate 85,729 of JAQBSW010000635.1, read as the reverse complement.
GAACTGAATTATTCTATGATCAAATATCGGCTATCCAGCGCTACAACTAAAAATTTACCCAATAAGAACAAGCCCGAAATTATGTAGATAGTATGCTTTGGCAATGCAAATTATTTTTTAACGTCACAGCAACTAAATATATGAACTAACAAATCAAGCATTTTTTGAAATTTTATTGCGGAGTGCCAACTTCATATTTTCCAATGCCGCGTTTTGCATACGCGGGTTGTAGCTTTGCACCGACAGTTTCATAAGTATCCGATTGATCACAATTTCCATTTTCGTTTTGTCTTCGATCGGGCTGTGTTTTTATTCGTCTCAATGGAAATGCGGTACTATCACATCTTTGTTTACTGGCAACGTTTCGGAACGGAAATCCCCGTTCCATCTTCAGGCCAATTATCAATTATATACACAGCACAATACTCCTAATAGCGGAATTAAGCAAATGTGGTAACCTCGTTCCGAAACCGCTCTATTTATATTTTATTATTTTGACTCACCACTGGTTTAAACATAGAATTTGTACCAGAAACTAAGATTCAATATATGCATATGTCTAGGGCATTTGGATACCCTCTTAATAACTAAATCTGCACACACACACACACACATATATATATATATATATATATATATATATATATATATATATATATATATATATATATATACTCTCTATATATAGCTATTTGTAATTTGCAACCAATCCTTAATTCAGTATAATTTCAGCTATCTCAAATTCCCGGTTTACATCTCGTGTGCAGAATGTTGTAAGGGGGAGAGAAAGTATCGAACCTTTTTGTTATAACTGTACTGTTACTATGTCACGGTAATCAAAATTCAAAACTGATAAAACAAAAACCTTGACTGTTAAATACTGTAATTTATTTAAAGCCGAGAACTCTAATTTATAAAATGGTGTATGAGGTATTGCGCACGTAGTAACAAATTAGTTCAAATATGGTGCAGCAAGTTACCCAGACGGAAAGAGAGTGAATGTCATAGCGATGCTTATACCAAAAATTAAAGAGAGAAAATAAAAAGAGAAGTAGCAGACAACCTAATAGTTTCAAAACTAACAAGCAAGCACAATGAAGTTAAGCAACTCTAAAATAGTACATAGAATATATACTCACATGACTAAAATAAATCATTATACTATATACATATATGTAAATATAATATCAAGAAACAAACTTAAGTATATATATATATATATATATATATATATATATATATATATATATGTAGATTTAGTTGTTTGATGAGGGCATTCATTCAAATCAAACAACAAGTTAATGTGTAGAAATAAATACCTTTATACGCAAAATGCTATCATTGTTAGACAGGCCTTGAGCATTTGGGCCCCATTCATTTTTTATTGCCCTGATTAGATCAATGAGGCAGAAGTATGAAAGAAATAGAATTAATTTTTCGCGCGTAATTAGCGGTGACAGCAGTATATCTGATTATGCTTTCTTTGTTTAAGTATTGCAGTTATATCCTCGATAGTCACTTTGATATTGTGCTCCATAATGGTGACAATGGTTGGTGGAAACGCGTCAGTACGTGTGATTGGTGATAGTTTTTCTGCTGTGCAGTTTGTTAAATTCAGTGAGATTGATGTTTATATCAAGTCATACGACTTCGCAAAAAATGCAACACAGCACATAGTTCAAAATGCAGTCTTAATGAGCGAAAAACAATTTTACTGTTTTTTATCATTCATTATGCATAATGTATAAACATGTTTCTTCTATTCGTTAATAAAGCACAATTTTAATGCTACATACGCATAGAACTGTTGTCACGTTTAACGATCCTGTTTTCAGTTCATTACACAATCCACGTGCAGCAAAACTAAACAGAAAGCATAAATTCAAACGACGTATATGAACTAGCCGCTTTGTGATGTATAGTTCAGTCTGTTGTAGATGTATGCTAGATGCTTAATATTAATTCCAATTTTTTAGTTTTTTTTAATTTAAAGAAAAATTGTCAAGCAAGTACTTCATATACGGTTTATTAACTAATGCTCAAGTATTTTATTTACCCGGATTTTATAAGTGAAATAAAAATAGAGCCCTAAATGTGATCAAATCGGAATACGGGTTAAGCCTTAAAATTACTACTGATTAGGTGAGGAGGGAAAATGTAGAAAAATAAACAAGATAAAGCATTGTGCATAAACATGACATATTTCAGTCAAGAAATTATTCATGCGTTTAGTCTGAAATTTGGAGTATATTCTCTGTGGTCGTGTGAATTGAAAACGATAGCTAATGATAACTTGTACAAGCAAATGCAATTTTTAAAAGAAATAAAATGTTGCGATACTGAGTATTACATCATTACGTGATCTGTGTCTTAGCTTATATAGGAATGTTCTCGAATCCTCTTCTAAGCGGAATATTTTCATGACATCTTGTCCGGTTCCTTCATCCGTCAAGAACCTTTCACATCTTCTAAACGCCAACTAATAAAGCAAGTCTGAAATTTCATTTAAACGTAATCAAAGGTAAAATTAAAACGATTTGGATTAAACTAAACACCATTCTAACAGTTTTGCCTTTATAACATTCGATGAGCTGTGGAATGATTAAGGGACAGCAAAAGATGTTCTGAAATTTCTTCGTTGACAAGAGGAACTGACAAAAATCCTGTGCTAGTTACAACACAGATCAGACAAGTCGAAACATTGCAAAAAATATGCAGTACCAAAATTGACCTGATATTCTCACTGAAAAGTTTTTTATCAATAAAAGAAAGACTGACTACATTCCCATTAACAGGAAAATTAATTACGGAAACAATTTGCCACAAGCAAAACTATACATCACACCACTCATGGAGTAGTATAATGTTAAGTAAAATTAGACTTGCCAGATGAAATGAGACATTCTAGGAGTCATGTGACATATTGAGGCGCAAATTGTGAAAACTACGACCGGTCTTAAATCGAAATATTAATCAATAAATATGAAGAATATTTTTTGGTTAGTGTTAGATAATTATTTAGCTACAAAAGCTATATTTTAAAAAACCTCTACAATGACGTACGCTTATCTAGTGAGTCGTCAGTATTTATTATCAACTCACTGTAGTCTCATTTTGAAGGTGTACACATGCAGACAAATACACAAGCCAATTTCACATACACCTAGTATTAAAAAACAAGTTATGCTTACGAGATCTAACAACAAGTATAAATGGGGCATTTTAAACTAAAATTTCCACTTTACATATTGATTGTCAAATTGTTTGTGTGATATGCTTTCCATTGAAAAAGATCTCCATATCCGGAGACTGAAATATAGGGAAAATCAGGTATACAGCTGGTGCAAACTTCTCGTATCGCAACACGAGAAAAAGGTAAATAATCTATTCCCTGTCGCGCAACATGTTTCTTTTAAAGCTTATTTAGGTACTAAATACGTGCTATGTCAGTGAAGCTGCAAAATCGCTATAACCATGTAAAGAAACAATTAGTAAGGCAAGTGGAAAATATTCGTTTCATTAAAATATGTTTAAAACATTGCGTAATTCCTAAAGGTTTTAAATTTAAATTGCCATTTCATTTAAATGCTAAAGTTAGATCTCTTAAATATGAACTGACTTCGAACATAATGGATACATTTATTAGCGATTTAGAAAAACGCAAATATGAACTAATTCGAAAGAAAGCTAAAATAAGATCTATGTTACTTTCCTTTTTGCACGCGGATGACTTTAAATGAATAGAGTAAATTATTGGTGGCGCACGTAATAGAAGGATAAAAAAGTTCAGGTCAGGCATGATAGAAAGTTAGGAAATTTGGGCATCTAAAGACAGACAACAGTTAAAATGTATCCTGCTGTAAATAATAGAGAAGTTAACCTTTCAAAATAAATCTGAATGAGAATCAGCTTGAAATGCTTAATCGTGATCTGAATACAGTTATCTAAATTGAGGAATCACATAAATATGAGATAAATACTGAGGTTGTTAAAACAGCACAATTCCTCTCAGACAAAGATAAGGTTAGGTTTGAATTAGACGTAGCCGCAGCTGTGCTAACGTATGAAGAGGAAAAATATAAACCGAATTATGAAATAAAAAGTCTCAGGAAGGAGTTAGCAAGTAGGTGTGATATGTTTGAAAGCAGACAAAGGAGGGCAGCAGTTCTGATGAGTCAATCTGACTATAATGATAACATGTATGAACAACTAGACAATATATGGGTATACGTTAAAATTAATAAAGATCCTACGGATAAGTTAGAAGGAGAAGTTAACTTGTTGGTCAATAACATGATTGCTAAAGGAGAATTAGATGAAGCGCATGGTAACGCTCTCATACAATGAGATACAGTCGCTCCCAGAGTATATGGTTTAGCAAAGATACATAAACCAAGCAACCCATTGACAATTATTGTTAATGTCCAACACTCCAAAACATATAAAATCTCTAAGTTTCTATGCCATAGAATAAGGAAATATTCGCCCTTCTTAGACCATACTTTGATGAATTTAAACCATTTAGTTGAGATTGTCGATAGATGTGAGCTAAATGAAACCGATAGATTGGCGAGTTTAGATGTGGTGTCAATATAAACAAATATAACAGTACCCAAATCACTAGACTATTTTCAGTTTTTCCTGGTTGATCATCCATTAATATTAAAAAGAAGCAAATGACTATGAGACACGTCATGGAGACGATGCACGCATGTATGTCCTTCACTTATTTTAAATTTAGGAATGAATTTTATAAGCAGATTAGAGATGTTCCAATAGGACAACCACTGTCAGTTCCAATAGCTAATATCTTCATGCATTACATTGAGAAGACCCTCTTAGATATAACATCCCTAAATCCAAAATTGTATGTACGACATTTGGATGATATATTAGTTATTTGGAATCACGGGGAGGATAACTGATAAATTTCTTAAAAATAGCAAATCAGGTGAGCGAATTGAAATTTAAAATTGAAAATGTATCATGTGGCGAATTACCATTTCTGGATGTAAAGTTAATTAGAAATGGTACAAAACTAGAACGGGATGTTTATATGAAAGATACTTACTCGGGTATCCTTCTTAATTTCAATTCATATCATCCATATGGAATGAAAATCGGTAACTTAAAAGAAACTTAAGATTAACAGATAAAAAACATAGGGAGATTGAATTAGATAGACTGCGAGAAATATTCAGTGCTAATGGGTATCCTCTAAAGTTAATTAAAGCAACAATGATGAGCGTCATAAATAAATTTAATCATGACTGGAAGTACGTGAATTCAAATAAAATAAAAGATGATCGGAGGGTAATAATAATACCTGACTCTAAACTAAGTAGGAAAATCAAAATGATAGCATCTAAATACAATATACGTACTATTTTATAACAGACCCTTAACCTAGGTATTAAACTGCCCAACCAAAAGGAGAAAATAGAACCGTTAGACACATCAGTAGTATATGAAATTGCATGTAACGACTGTAACCTGATGTAAGTATGTATTAGGTGTTGCGAACCTAGTAACAAATTAGTTCAGTTGTGACCAGAAGGATAAACCAAAGGCAGCATGAGACAGGAGAGTATAATCTCATGCAAATTCGTTTCGTGCTGACGACTCATCAGTAGGGCAGTATTACCTGCTAACCACTATATTTGGTCAAAAGAATGTGGAATAATAGGACAGGTACTAATGAGTCGCCAGAGCACGAAACAGATGTACATGAAATTATACTCCATTTATGCCTTTTGGTTTATCCTTCTAGTCACGACTAGACTGTTTAGGTTCCATAACATAACACACTCTTCATACTCTCAATAGGTCTTCACCAACAAACAGTATTTAACTGTAACCCCAGTGTATCTAGGTAAGAGTATGAGCTCAATTAAGGTAAGAAGAGGGGAACATAAAACCGCATGCAAGTATGGCCATGTTAATAGATCGGATCTTGCACGCCATGCCGTAGAGACAGAATACACAATTAATTGGGATAGGTGCAGACGCATATCAATTTGTCGCCGTAGCAGATCGACATATATATATATATATATATATATATATATATATATATATATATATACTGAAATTGATTTTTGCATGATGTCTACATTAATGACTGAAATTACAACAATTTCCAGACACCTGTTACTCAAGTTAAACCATACACTCTGGCCTTCTACATCGATATCAGTTATCACATTTCGCGGTAAGCATGCTCATTCAATTCAATATATTACAGTTAAATACTGTTTGTGGCGAAGAACTAATATATATGCAAGTATGTATTAGGTTTTGCGAACCTAGTAACAAATTAGTTCAGTTGTGACCAGAAGGATAAACCGAAGACAGCATGAACGGAGAGTATAATCTCATGCACATTCGTTTCGTACTTACTGGCGACTCAGCAGTAGGAGCCGGTATTACGCCCTTTAACAACAATATATTTGGTAGAAGAATGTGGAATAATAGGATGGTACAATCTCCTAGACGTATGTGTAAACCTGCAATAGAGAAGCTAACATCATATAAGGTCTTCGACAATGCGACTTCAACGCTAACTCACACAATATAATATATATACCGAGTCTGTAAAGGATACTAGCACTATGGGTATTGTTTCAGTAACCGATACCAACATCATAGTACCGAGAAAAGTACATGGTACAAACATGATGGATATCATTGTATGCTATAGTTCACCGAAATTGAGAATTACAACTATTTCTGAACACCTGTTACTCTACCCAGGTCTGGGTAACGCCGTGCTCACCCTGCAGCTAACTCGTAGTGTCCATTTAAATTTGATCAAATGACATAAACGCAAATGTGAGAATGTTTCAGATGAATCTTGTTTATAGTCGTCAGTAACAGCTAATTATTTTCGAATAGAAAAAGTTATCTATTAATACATCAAGTGGAGATTTTCTGCACTGAACCCGCAAATTAAAGCTTCATGTGCTTTTATATTTTTATACAAGAAACAGCGATCCATTTTAAAGAGATTTCAATGTGCAAATTTAATAGGCATCTTCATAACAAATAATTCGACAAGTTGGCTTCTCAAAAACAACAATATTCAGCCGTTTTGTAGACGTTACTAAATTTACCCCTATGCTACTCGGAGTTTATAAACCTATCATTCGTAAAAAATTATGCCAGGTGTTGTGTCTATTCAAAATACTGAAATAAAAATGAATTTATTTACATTGCAAACAACAGGCTTATCGTTGACGTTTTTATTTATTATCAGCTAATGTTTAACCAAAACAAAGCTGCATTATCCTGATTTATTTATTGGATTCGAAGTTACAGACTTGACATGGACGACAATTTTATAAAATGATTTACAAATTATAAGACACGGACAAAAGCCGTCCTCAGCTGCATATACAGACACGCTTTGTTCTAGATAAGACATCAGCAGAATACGACAGGTATGATAAACGGACTGGATCAAACAACACTGAGGGTATTATAACAAATTTAGAAGTAAGACAGTGGCTGTCGCTCCGCATAGCCCTACAGATATTCTGATTAAAAGAAACAATATTTTCCACGACAAGGTATTATTCAATTACATGATCCTCTTTAGGCCTAGCAACGTGTCTACATCTCCCATCCACCATTTGAATCTAATATTTCTTGACTTATTTCTGAGTCTTCTTGTCAGCGGTTCCCTTGTCACGCTCAAAATCTACAAGTAATAAAATAAATAACAGCTTTCGCTTCAACATCGTCGTTTAGGCCTATTGGAAGATCTAATACCAATGACTGATTTTCACTATAAAATCGTGCGTCACCTATTTGTGTGTGATAGTTTTCCTATCATTTCCAGCCACACAAAAGTCAAGTGACTAATGTTTCACTGCCATATAGCCATAAGGAGTGAAAAAAAGTATATAAGTGAATTTAGATAAACTATTATTGAGATTTACGAGAGAGGGAGAGGGGTAGAGAGAGAATGAAAACCTTGCTACTATGAGTAAATTTATCAGGATAACTCACAGAAATGAGGCAAACTAAACCTCTCCACAACACCATTATGGCCAAGTTAGCATTCGGGAAAGGCGACATCAGCAACACAGCTTCCTTGCGGATTTCACCGTATCACGTCATAAACAAACCGAACCTCGCAGCTAACTTTGCCCTACTAAGAAAAGAAAGTTACGAAGATGATTCTACTAAACATCTGCAACAAGATCGCCACTGAGCTCGATTCGCTGCCATATCGCTAAGGGTTTCTAACCAAGAACTGTGATGTGCACGAGAACCCCATCCCGGCAGACGAGTGGATCCTATACTACCCAATTTGGATGTAAGTGACTTTAATTGTTTCTGCCATGTCAAAATCTACCCACCTTGTTTCTTACACCAATTTGGTGCTGGATGAGAGAACAGAGCTCTATTGGGCAATCGAAATGAGGGCATACGCAAAACGTCACCGAGCCAACGAAGTTGATGGAGCCTTATTTGTTTTTCTAACGACGAGCACTTATTGTCAGATCCAAAAATACGTCTACGGATGTCAACGTTAGTTATTCGTTGTTGGTAACCAACATGTGCTATACTTCTCAAACAACGATGATCGAATGCCTGTAAGCGTCTCAGATCATCAACTCTAAGAGGCCAAGTTTCACTAGCGTATAGTAAGACTGCGCGTACAGATGCATTGTAAACACGACCTTTAAGGCAAAGTGAAATATTGGCGTTTCTCCATAAATGACGAAGGTTCGAGAAAGCTACTCTAGCTTTCGCGATCCGTATTCTCACCTCGTCGGACATATTGCCTACGTTATTGATAGAGCTCCCAAGATATGTAAACCTGTCGACTATGTCAAGATCTTCATTCTGCAGTCGCAACGTTGGAGTGAGTGGTGGGTGATCCTGTAACAGTATCTTACATTTAGAGGGTGCGAATTTCATACCGAAAGACGGAACAACGTTTGCTAATCTATTTAAGGTGGTCTGGGCAGCATACTGATTGTCGAATAATAGTACGATATCGTCCGCATAGTCAAGATCGACTAGTTTATCTCCCGAGAGAACAACTCCAGCGTCCTGAATGTGTGGGAGAGTGTTGTTCATAATAGCATCGATTACAAAATTAAACAAAAATGGGGAAAGTGGACAACCTATAACTGTAAAACAATCAGTTAAATATAAATATATGCACGTGTAAGAACATGTTAGTGATCTATTGCAAGTTCTCCTTTTATTTATGCTTTATTAAATTAAAAAAACTAGGGGTAGCATCACTGGTTTGAAGAGAGACAAGGTAATGTAAATATACCAGCCGCAAATCATGCCAGGATAGACGATCAACATTCATTAAAATAAAATACTTAATTAAGTTAACAAAAGTGTATGCAGATTGAGCTCATTATTTTTATCAGCTGTACATGAGCTTATTTATTTCCATGTACTTAAAACTTTACTTTGAGCGAGCATCTGATTGTGAATCGTATAACATTCACTTTTTACTATTACACAAATCAAGACTACGTTTAATTAATTATATCATCTTCCGATTTTGTTATCAATCTTTTCGGTCTCACTTGATTAGTTACGTCTACGAATTTTATCATATCATCCTCTCTTTGATCACAAACAACTTATATGTCACCCAGGAATCGAATACACAATTTGAGCTATAGGGGCGTCATAAATAAACGAATTTTCTTCAAATAATGCAGGATATCTGATATCGATACCGCCAGTGTTTGTTAATAAATTTCCTTCGTAAATATAAAATAGTTAAAAACCATGCACATATTCTTCATATCCATAATATTTATAATCAAAATTTGGCTTTCATTCTATATTAACGAACGAACAACCAGGAAACGCCGAAAATATTACAATGCTTTGTGTACTAATAAGTTCGTGTACATTGATATCAAATACAATATTTCAAACTTCTAAGTTACATTTGTTGATAGTCTCAACGAAATTATATGAAGTCATCAGTATGTGGTCGTCTAAGAAGTACGAGTATTTACTTATATCCTGGCATGGAAACTTGGATGCGCTTGAGGATAAAAAAAATTCTCAATGGGCTGAATGGTTTGAGTATCCTTACTATGCCATACTTTCTTGGCGCCACCGTATCCCTTCATATGGAAGTGTTGCCACGTGCTTGATTCAATTCATTATTAGCCATTAATTTATTAATCAATAATTTCAATTCTCCTTTTAGCTAACCAATAGGATCTTGGTTTAACAATAATTGATTGCGCGACTGGTGGTAACAATTCTATAAATCAAGTTTGCGACCTTGAAATAAACATCAATCCCATTGTATTTAACAAGTCGTCGAACAACATAACAAAACTACCGCCAGCCGCAACACACTGACGCGTTTTGACCTTCCATGATCAACATCATAGTACAACGGCAAACTGACTATCGAGGATGAAACCACATTGAATATATCTAGAAATCAAATTTAAAAATGCGGCTCTCACCTCTAGCAGTCTCGCATACATTGAACCTGACTGGAAAGGTCGGCTGCACAATTTCTATGCAGTCACGAACATTAACTGTTTGCAGCTCTCGCCACATATACATCTTGGTTTACTTTATTGTATACCTCTGAATTATCTAGTCGTACACACATGTTAGCATTGTAAGAAAACTGCTCATCAGAATCGTCATAACACCTTTATCATCTTTTAAAAATATAACATTTTTCGGTATTAACTATTGTTGTAATTAGGTTTTCATTTTTCATTTTCGTGTTTTAACGCATTTGTCGCTGTCTAATTCAAATTCAGCCTTACCTTTATCTGAAAATAATTGCGCTGTTTTACCTACCTCTGTATTTATCTTATTTCTTGGTGAATTCGCAATCTGTATATCCGTGTTCAAATTACCATTTTGGAATTCCAGCTGATTTTCGTTAATTATTATTCCAGAAAGACTTACTACATGGTCAGTTACAGTTGAACTAATTTTATCTGCGGAAAGTCTATATGAGCCTATATTCTCCAAATTCCTAACGTGTCTAATTCTGAGCTTGTTAATATCTCTGTTACGTGCACCATCGATGAAATTCAACACACGTTCAAAATCATCCCTGTACAGTAAAGAAAGTAACAAAAACCTTATTTCAGTTTTCGCCATGATAAGTTGGAAATTACGTCTCCCTAAATTAGAAACCAACTTATTAATTATATTTTAACAAAGGTAATGTTTAAAATACTGTCTTTAATATTGAAGTAACACAGAGTTAGAATTCAAAAAAACATTTAGTGATAACACGACGTTTACTAAGCATAATACTATACACTTTCCTTACTTTTTTCTTTTAGATGTGATTGTAGCAGTTCATCATATTGACTGCCTTTCTGTGATATTTCATAGCTAAATATTGTTTCAAAAAATATTTTTATGCGCGACAAGATATTGCAAAATACATTGTTTTCGTCCGCTATTCATTTGACAAATTACGAATAAAAGCTTTAGTCATGTGCGTTCAAAGGCGGAATTCGCATAAGAATACTGCGGTTCCACTTAGATCAACATACACATTCATTTAATTAATTTTAACAGAATGCTTCGCAATTATATATACACGGACATACATCCATGAGAAACAAGAGTAATTGTTATGAATCACTCTAGTTCACATAAATGAATGTAAACATGCATGTTATTGTATTTAAGTTCATAATTCAAAAATTATAAACAAGCGACACACAAGACGCACCCTTACAAGGTAAAATGTCTCTAAGTCATTAGAACTGTATAAATGAAAACAATCCGCTAGCTTTATTAAATAAACAAAGATTGGTTGCACGGGCGGTGATAACAAGTATATTTTAATCAAGGTTGCGATCTTCATACAAACACCTGATCCATTATGTGCATACCCCTGTCAGTATTAACTAAGTATTGTATGGTGTAGAAAAGGAAATTCATTCAGTAGACCAGTTTCATCCTTATTTGGAACTCCTCACGCACAGTCCAGAATTTCCCGCGGACAGGGCTCGAACCTGAGCACGTCTGCTTCGGAATCTAGTGCTCTAACCACTTAGCCAACATGCCGCACACAATTTTCTGTTGTATACTAACTGTTTCTGGGTTAGCTTTTCCTTTAGGTGGAGCGTATATTGCGCCCTTTTAGACATAAAGTTCAAACTAACCATCCCAAATCTATCATCATAGAACAGACACCAATCTACATTGGGAAGTGGTATGTATTTGAACATTTATAAAATTAAATAAACACTGGGTGCGCGGGTTGTGATAAAAATCATTTTTAATCAGGGTTGCGACCTTGATATAATCACTTTGCCTATTATAATCATACTTAAACTAGGCATAGTATGATGTAGAAAAGACAATTCATTCAGTACACAGATTTCGTCCTTATTGGGAACTCATCGCGTACTGTCCAGAATTTGCTGCGGACAGAGCTCGAACCTGGTCACGTCTGCTACGGAATCTGGTGCTCTAACCACTGAGCCAACCTCCATTTAAAGGAATGGCAATGCAAGAAACATTAGTTAGTATATAACAGAAATTTGTGTGTAGTGTACGGCAGTATGGCTCGGTGGTTAGAAAATCAGATTCCAAAGCAGACGTGCCCAGGTTCGAGCCCTGCCCGCGACAAATTCTGAATAGTGCGTAATGAGACCCGACTAAGGACGAAACCGGTCTACTGTATATGCATAAAGGTTCAAGTTATTCTTTTTCAATTTTGGGCTTGAACAGCGAAAATTTGACAGTGAGTTCCGAAATAATCGAAAAAAATGTGGACAGAGAACGTAAGCACATTGTTATGAATATCAAGGATAAAATAATTTATTTAGTATGGAATCACTAGACGTTCACTCCGATGAGCTTACATGCGTAGACACATGCAAACCACACATACATGATACACACATATCAAGTGAAAGGTCTTCATGTTTAACAGATCTATCCGTAAGTATAAATGAAACCGTTTGAACGGAATTTACCACTTAACTTAATAAATGACAAATTTCTTGGTTCGATAAGCTAAGCATAGACAATGAAGTCCAGAAATAGACACCTAAATATACGGATGAAAACCTTAGTTTCTTAAAACAAAGACCAGGTAATAAAATGATTTACTTGACTGAAATGATGGCTATGGGTTTTATAAGTGAAGGCCGATATATACTATTTGGTTTTTTCTCGACATTTATATAAAGTAAGTACATAATAAGCCATTGACTAAACGATTGGTGTAATAGTGTAGACAGACATTGTACTGGCAGTCAGTACGTGTGTCTGACGGTAGTTTTGCTGTTGTGTTACCAGTTAACTGCAATGAGATTGGTGCTTATATCAAGCTCGCTAAGAGATTTTATCACCACCCGCACTATCAATGATGGTTTGAACTGACTGTTTTGTTTAATCAGTACGAAAATGTAGGTTTTTTATTTAATTTATTACTTAAATAAGTAATTTATACACAAAATACTAAGTGCAATTAGAGTTGTAGCAGGCAAACAGGCATAGCCCTGACTGTCTTTTATAATCAGGGCTATAAGATAAATTGATTATACTTTATATATTAATTAAACAATTCATTAATGTATAAAATAGTAAGCATAATTATAAAGTAGATTAAAAGCTCTCCAATAACAGCATTATGTGAACGGAAATAGAGCATTTTCAATATAATAGGAATACAGCTTTTAAGAAGCCTAGAACAAAGTGTAGAACTATTGTGCCTTCTGTGAATTTGCATGGTTTTGACAGAATTTGTCTTCAAATGTTTAATGTGTGGGTTACAAAGAGGAACTTTTTATGGAAAACTTCAGGAATTTAACGCACAATATTGTTTTGACTGAGGATTAATCAGCTGAAGGATGATAGAGTGACAAATTGTGAATCGGCAATACATTTTGATAACTAAAAGGAGGTGCTCCAGTTATTTGATAAATCAAGTTTGCAGGCATGAAATAAAAACCAATCTCTTTTGCAAAGTCGCACAATAAAGCAAAATCGCTGTCAATTATACGTATTAACCAGTTTCGATATTACGAAGGTACAATCTGCACACATTGAAACACTGACTCATAAGGATCGAACTGCAACTTATATATCATGCATTTAAAATCTGAAATGCGTGGCTTGTCCACAGTTGTCTCACATACATTGTACTGGGCTAGAATGACGAATTAACAATTCCTAAGCGATAAAAAATTTTATTCGCAACTTTGTGGCATGTAAGTATTTATGTTTTTAATATTTCTGTGTATGCATACATGAATATATGTATTTACTTATTTATATGTTTATGCATGTATGTATATACCTATGTAATCATGTATATATATATATATATATATATATATATGTGTGTGTGTGTGTGTAGGTATATGTATGCTTGTATGTATGTATGTGTTCATGTATTTATCCATGTATGTGCAATAATTATGTATGTATTCATGTATCTATGTTTGTATCAATGGATGTATGCATTTATTCAAGTGAGTATGTATGTATGTATTTAGGTATGAAGTTAATAATGTTTGTATGCATGTTTGTATGTGTGTATGTATGAATTTAGGAATGAACGTATTTATGTGTACCTTTTTATTCATGTTTGTGAGTTTGTATTCATTTCCGTATTTGTGAATGTATACACGTCTTTATTTCTGAATAGATTGTTGGACTCTTTCTCCATTTAAATTGACAACGGAGAAAATCCGCATTCAACGAATTCTGGCTTGAAGCACAAAGAAACCGTATACAGAGAACGAGTCAGTACATCATACGGAAATTTGTAGATTTTCATTATGGATGAATTCTTCGAAAAAAGTAAAATGAATATAAAATCTCTCAATATTAGATCAAAAACAAATTTTCCACATCTTTCAGCTATGGAAGTATAAACTAAGCATTGCATAATGTAAAATAGTAGGTATTCATCCTATTTGGGAATTCTTCAAGTACTGTCCGCGGCAAATTCTGGGCTGTTTTTTTTAGAGTTCCCAATTAGGAAGAAACCGGTCTACTATATGAATTGTCCTTTATACATCATTCAGTGCTTAATTTATACTTATATATATTTTTTTAAATATATATATATAAATATATATTTAAAAAAAAAAATATATATATATATACTGGGATTGATGCTAATATTACGGTCGCGACCTTTATTTAAAGAAATAGTGTTTATTTAAATAAATTCATCACCGGCCGCGTAGCCAATGACCATGAAATTATATCAACAGCATATAATGTTCTTTATTAATACTAGTAGTAATAGTAGTAATATTAGTAGTAGTAATAATAATAGTAATAGTAGTAGTGTTTTTAGTAGTAATAGTAGTAGTAATAGTAATAGTAGTAGTAGATGTAGAAGTAATAGTTGGATTAGTAGTAGTAGTTGTAGTAGTAGTAGTAGTAGTAGTAGTAGTAGTAGTAATAGTAGTAGTAGTAGTAGTAGTAGTAGTAGTAGTAGTAGTAGTAGTAGTAGTAGTAGTAGTAGTAGTGGTAGTAGTAGTTTTAAACTAAAGAGCACGCGCTATTTTCTGAACAAAACTTCTAAATCAAATGCTTAACCTTAAACTTGATCTCTTAGAAATTTTCTACTTATTCTTGTACCAGCAAATTTTGATGCATGACTTTTTTTATGCAACCATGCAAAAACTTCTGATCATATCAGATACAAGCTTCGCGAATAATATAATTAAAGAATTAATAACGAAGTTAATCACAAGACAAAATTTAAGCAAATTTACTGAAGCTGTTTGAATTGAGCTAAATTGACAACAGTAAGATGATAGCTTAAAAATAAATGGCATGCTATACAACTAAGACGCTCTAATTTATAGCATAATGTAAGTAGAAATATGGATTCGTTTATGAGCTGAATGAAATTAAACAGAGCGTTAAGGTTATATCCAACTATCGCATCTTTATATTAGACGGTGTCAATAAAAGATTTACCTCAGCATGACGGTGCATTACTTGTAAAAGTAAAAACCGGAAAATTATGTTTACGTCAATTCCGCCGATGACTACCACCCAAAGATGCACGAACATATGCGATTTTCAGGAACAAAAATATGTGAATCATTTATATGTATAATCGTCTTTTTTAATTTTTGGACTGATGAATTGATGATTGGTTACAGTTTTGACTTAATAACTAACTCAACTAGCACACGTGTTCGTAACAGTTTGTCTTATCAAACTTTTGTTGATTTTACAATTGAGTATATGATGTTGTGAACGTAGTAAAAAGAATTGGTTGAAATATGACCAGAAGGATAAACAAAAGTCAGCCTAAACAACTGAGGTATGATCTTACATATATATATATATATATATATATGCCATAATATATATATATGCTATATATATATATATATATATATATATATATTGTTATTGTTGATACATTGATGATTTAATATGTACAAAATACAAAACGACCGCAACCTTGATTATAATAATTGATATAATGCCACCCGCGCAACCAATGTTCGTTTAATTAGATAAGACAAAAGTTCAAATTAGATAAGACAAAAGTTCAATTCTAGACTAAAATCTCCTTCTTCGTTTAATTTTAATATACAACTTGCTGTTACGGGATAAATGATAGCACTTGTAAGTCGGTAAAATCTTGATTCCTTTACATTTGCAGGTGCAAAAATTATGTTGACCATTGATTGATGGGTTCTCACTCGACCCGGCCCTATGAAGCCGGCTTCAAAGCGTAAGGAGTTTCTTCATTCAAAGATTATCTCCCTCTTCAGTGTCTTGCATGCATAACAAAATATACTACTAATTAGAAGAAACCACCTAATTCGATTAATACGTGTATGAAAATCTTTTTCGTTATTATATTTCCAACTGTTTATTGTGACTATAAAAGAGAAATCTAGAGTTTAACATTTATTCAAAACTGATTTTGACTGATATACCACGTTCGCCATGTACCATATTAAGTAAACAACTGAAGAATAGGAAAAGTCAGAGTGTCGAATCTAAAAGCTCAATCTGACATAAAACTCTAGGCTTTACTTATTGCGCTACATAACGACGCAGATATTTCCCTTAAATTAGAAGTGTATAAGACATTTGCTTCCTTAAATAGTGTCAGAATTAAAGCTATGCTTCAAATTAACAGTCTCTCAAATTCTGTTACAGCTTCACTTCATAATTAAACAGAAGTGCATATTAAATGGCGGCCATTAATTTCTAATCATCTTGTGGTGTTGCAAAATTTTATATAGCAAATTATCAATACATATAAAATTAATCAACAGTACCAAATTTGAAAAATGTCCAAACTAAAAGCGAAATCACCTGATCTGCGTTTAGACTAACAGAGGCTAAATTCCAGTTGATTTGTTTCTTCAATATTTCTTGGCGACCATCGTCGGCCGACTTCTTCAGTGGACCTATCGTCACAAGTTTTACAAAACAAGCTAATGAAGCTTGCGCGATATTTCTTCCGGCCATATCATTTATAATTTAGACTGACCTTTCACTATATAGATGTGGGTTACGCGCGCGCGAGTCCCTGTGTGCGCATTCCTATAGCTGTTATGTCCAACCAACTATGTGAAACTAGAGTGGCTGAATATGAATTTAACATTTACATGCGGTAGACTATTTGTTTTATACTCACAATTTGAAATAACATAAATGAGGTCGCTCTCACATTTTGGGTTCGGGGAGACCAATAAATCAAAAACACTCATCATAAACACAGACCAGTGTAAGTGATAAATTTAAGAATTAGAACGAACCATGCACATGTGAAATTTCAGTCAAACCACTCTGGTTGTGCTTAGAATTGGCTTTTGCAATTTTTTTCATTCTTTGCAAAATGCAATCAGCGGAGTCTAGAAACACAGTTGTCATGTGAACCAAAGACTGAACAACTACGTTATTGATAAACTATGTAAAACTTAAAACAGCAATCATTAAGAAAAGTACTAACAAATTATAAATTTCGGCTGCACAATTTCTATGCAGTCTTTGTTTGTAACTTTCTCACACACACACACACACACACACATATATATATATATATATATATATATATATATATATATATATATATATATAAATGAATACAATTAAATAATAATTGATTGCGAGGATGGTGATAACAATTCTTTAAATCAAGTTTGCGAGCTTGAAAAAACACCAATCCCATTGTATTTAACCAGTCGTCGAACAACATAACAAAACTACCGCATTCATTCTGCTCTATCTGTACATTATGTCAATTTAATTTCTATATTAAATTGTTAAATATTTGTAAAGGAAAAGCGCTATCAATATACATGCAGCCATTTTGTAATATGGTCAGTTTCCAAAGATTGACTAAACAGAAATAATGAATATGTTACTGCTACAATTATTGATATTTCTAAGTGGAAAAGCGTAAATTATAACAAAAAGTCACGTGAGCTAACAACTCCAAAATATTTTCCACACATTTTGTCCGAATTTTCGGGACTTCACTTCAGAGTTGACAACATACTCACAGGAAAAAACAACTTATGGAAAATGTGGTATTCTCAATCAAGACAGATCTATTTATAATTATTTTAATTAAATAAATAAATATAAACAGATCTGTCTTTAATGAGGATACCACATTCGCCACAAGTTGTTTTTTATTGTGAGTATGTTATTAATCCTAGAAATGGGAGTGGAAATGAAGTCCCGAAAATTAGGAAGAAAATGTGTGCAAGACCTTGTTCCAACGTAATTTGCAGACAAGTAGCTGATGGGGGGCTTTAGAATGAAGGGACAATTGAGAACCCATCAATAAAGGCCAAAATCGGTGTACCTGGATATGAAAATGATTCAAGATTTTACCGACCTCCGAGTGCTATCAATTGTACAGCACAAGAAAACGGCGGCGAGAATCTAAACAAGAAGGACACCGCAGATAAATTTACATCAACATTTAAGCATTACTTTAAACCAAAAAATATGTAAGACATGTCTTTCCAAAATCGGCTATTACTGTAAAGCATATTGTATCATTACCCGACTCAAATATCTTTCCAATAATTCTTCATGTATAGTAATATAAATGTGTGAGAGCCTGAACAAGATTGACAAAATTCATAGACTAATGGTAAATATATTTTGCCACTGATTGGTAAACGTTTGCAGGTTTGACAGGAACAATCAAATGACTTTTGTTTAGATGTATATGTGGCGAAAGCTGCAAACAGTTAATGTTCGTGTCTGCATAGAAATTTTGCAGCTGACCTTTCCAGTCAGATTCAATGTATACGAGACTGCTAGAGGTGAGAGCCGCATATTTAAATTTGATTTCCAGATATATTCAATGCGGTTTCATCTTCGATAGTCAGTTTGCCGTCGTACTCTGATGATGATCATAGAAGGTCGAAACACGTCAGTGCGTGCGACTGGCGGAAGTTTTGCTATGTTGTTCGACGACTGGTTAAATACAATGGGATTGGTGTTCAGATTCTGGATTCTTTTTGCACAATCTAGCTCACCTTATAAGACTAGCTGTCACAGGGTTACCTAGGAACACTAAAATAGCAGACGAATTTTTAAACATATTCCCAGTTAAAAACAACATTGCTGAAAATAGAGTATCAAATTAGTCATGTTTTTTTCTAAATTTTGTAAATTAAACTTTCTCGCACACAAACCTTATTAAAATAAGACAACCGAAAGGCTTAAAACGATAAATGTTGTGTGACAGGGAAAAAATTAAAAACATTGGTCTTGTTGCGCCCAAAAAGCTGTTTGCATCAAATTTTTTTTCATTTTTAGTCCGGATATTTATGCCTACTCTTTCGGAAGCCTTTTACATTGTAAAATTCATTTCACAATGAATTGGATATTTATAAAGTCAAGTGGTAAATTTATTTTAAACTGTTTCATGTATACTAATTGGTAGATCACGTAAGCATAAATACCTTCTCACTAGAGTTACGTTTGTGTGTGTGTGTCTTTGAGCATGCGTTTGTACGTGTACACTCAGCGAAATGTTATCTTGTTATCTTAGTGTATTTATTAACTAAACTTCTTTATAGAGTGTAGTACTTTATAATAAAGCTTCACGTTAAAGGCACGTTTTCTTTATAATATTTCTATAATGTTTCTTTTAGTAGAAAATTTTAGAATTTCTTTTATTTTAACTTGTTATCTTAAAGAAACAACAGATTTTACAACCTCCTGATCATTTAATGTGAAAATACTTCAACCGGAGTATTCACATAAACTTGCCACTCGTAAATACTTCATTTCAGAAAGAAAATGTAAAAAATAGGTCTAGCGTGTAGAAACAGGAATTGACATTAAACATTTTAGTTTCGCTTGGATGAGTGTACACGTGTAGTTAATTAAATATAACTCATTGTTTCTGTCCTTAAGAAACACTTTATTTGGCACAATAAGGGTGAAGTAACTAAAAGATTCATTCAACAATCTGAGGCAAAAACATACTGCAACAGTCAAAAAATTCAGCACCCGGACCCTTACTGACATTTCAATAGAACAGAGTTCAATACACATGAATACGTGCATGCATACTTACATACATACAAACATACATCCAAATAAGCATATATTCATAAAATGCTTAAGTGTTGTTGTACCGGATATTAGGTCAGACAATAAATAATACTTTAGGAAGTAAAATGAATATAAATTAAACTGTCTCAAATGAGGATGCCACATTTGCCACGTGTCTTTTTTCCTGTGAGTATGGTGTCAAACCTGAAGATGGGTTCCAACGGCATTTTCAGACAATCAGCTGATGGACGGCTGCCGAGTGAAGGGACAAGCGCGAACACATTAATCAAGGCAAATAAATCTTGTGCACTAGGAAATGGAATGGATCCAAGATTTTACCCATCTATGATTGCTATCAATTGTACCGCACTAGAAAAAGGCAGAATAAATTCAAATATTCATACATGCATAAATATATACACATATATGTTAGATACTGTTTGTTGCGGAGAACTAATATATATGCAATTATGTATTAACTGTTGCGCACCTAGTAACAAATCAGTTCTATTATGAACCGAAGGACAAAACAAAGATAGCATGAACGAAAAGTATAATCTCGTGAACATTCGTTTCGTGCATACTGGCGACTCATCAGTAGGAGCCGGTATTACGCCCTTTAACCGCTATATATTTAGGTGAGGAATGTGGGAAAATAGGACGGTACAATCTCCTAGACAAATGTGTAAACCTGCAGAAGTGAAGCTAACATCATACACAGTCTCGACAATGCGAGTTCGAAGCTAACTTACTCTATATAATATATATACCGAGTTTGTAAATGATACCAACCCTGTGGCTATTGAGTCAGTACCTGATACCAAAATTAATTGTTTTTGTAATTCTCAATTTTGGCGAAATATAGCACGCATTGAAATCTATCGTTTTGGAACCATGTATCGACTCGGAAACCTTAGTGCTAGTACCATGTACCTTTTCGGTACTATAATGTTGGTATCGGGTACTGACACAATAGCCATAGTGTTGGTATCTTTTACAAACTACGACATTTCTCTCTTTAAACGAGACCTCCGAAGTGAATATGGCTAATATGTGCGCATATTCAAAATCAATAAACTAGTCAATAAAAGGCATCTGGAGGAACTAAATGAGCTACAACGAAACCAGCAAATCAGACTCATGAAGCCAGACAAAGGGACAGACGTAGAGTTAATTATAAAACCTATGATAAAAAAAGAATGGAACACGTCGTACAGGATAGCTTTCAATTTGTGGAATCGCTTTCGGGATTTGAATTAAAAAGGGAAAATGTTGTCCCACGATATAAAATCCCTCTTTACTAGTATTCCAATGAATAATGTATTACTCACAGGTCATACTGATATCGACCAAGGCCACAGTGAATGGATTTACTGGAGTAACAGGAGTTCAGAAATTGTTTTAATTTTCAATTTCGGTGAACTATAGCATAAATTGATATCCATCAGGCTGGTACCATTTACCGAATCAGAAACCATAGTGTTAGTACCATGTACCTTTTTGGTACATTAATGTTGGTATCGGTTACTAGCACAATAGCCATAGTGTTAGCATCCTTTACAGACTCGGTATATACATTATATAGTGTGAGTTAGCGTTGAAGTCGCATTGTCGTAGACTTTATATGATGTTAGTTTCACTATTACAGGTTTACACATTCGTCTAGGAGATTGTACCGTCCTATTATTCCACATTCTTCGACCAAATATATAGTGGTTAAAGGGCGTGATACCGGCTCCTACTGATGAGTCGCCAGTAAGCACGAAACGAATGTGCATGAGATTATACTTTCCGTTCATGCTGCCTGTGGTTTATCCTTCTGGTCACAACTGAAATAATTTGTTACTAGGTTCGCAACACCAAATACATACTTGCATATATATTAGATCTTCGCAACAAACAGTATTTAACTGTAATATATGTATTAGGTGTTGCGAACCTAGTTGTGACCTTAAGGATACACCAAAGGCAGCGTGAACGTAAATTATAATCTCATGCAAATTCGTTTCGTGCTTACTGGCGACTCATCAGTAGGAGGCAGATATAGCTAGGAGGAGATTGGTTACGACAAATGTACAGTTGGGATTGCATGAACGAAAATATTAACGAATCCAGAATAATGGCTGTAGATACTAGTAGAATAAGATTTATTAATAAATATTATTTCATAAAGTAAGTTTCGTTGTTCGCATATTCAAAAAAAATGGTGAAACTTGTAACGATATATATATATATATATATATATATATATATATATATATATATATATAGGCGACTTCAACGCCAACTCACTCTATATAATATATATTCCGAGTCTGTAATTGATAACAACCCTGTGGCTATTGAGTCAGTAACCGATACCAACATTATAGTACCGAAAACGTATATGGTACTAACACTATGGTTTCCGAGTCGGTACATGTTACTAAAATGATGTATTTTAATGTAAACTATAGTTCACAGAAATTACAAATATTTATAAGCATCGGTTACTCCAGTAAATCTATAAACTCTGGCCTTGATCTGTATATATATATACATATATAATATATATATATATATATATATATATATATATATATATATATATATATATATATATAATATGAAGTGAGTTAGCGTTGAAGTCGCATTGTCGAGACTTTATATGATGTTAGCTTCACTACTTCAGGCGCACACTTTCGTCTGGGAGATTGTACTGTACTATTATCCCACATTCCTCACCCAAGTATATGGTAGGTAAAAGGCGTAATACCAGCTCCTCCTGATGAGTTGCCAGTAAGCACGAAACGAAGGTGCATGAGATTATACTTTCCGCTCATGTTGTCTTTGGTTTATCCTTTGGTTACAATTTAACTAATTTGTTACTTGGTTCGCAACACCTAATGCATACTTGCATATATATTAGTTCTCCGCAACAAACAGTATCTAACTAATGTTGAACACCTCATACTTCAACAAAGCCTTATACTCTGGACTTGATCGAAGTAAATTGTTGAATTTCTTGCCATTTGGGCGTAACAGCCTATGGCCACGGATCATCCTCTTATGTTCGAATCAACATATGATCACATACAACAATTTATCATGATATTCTGATGACACTATGTTATAGGATATACTGAAACCTAATGTGCGGCTAAGATATATCTTCGTTTTCGTGTGTTTTTATGCAGGCCTTCACATTGAAGCTTTCAGAACGTCTTCGAGAAGGTATTATTCTAATAAAAACTGGCGTCAAACCAGACAAAATACATGTCGTCAAGTAATTGATGTGAATTTCTAAACAAAAGTTTACCCTGTCCATAAATGAAATCAGCTATTTGTAAATAATAAGATTATTGGGGAAGCATATCCTTTAAAAATTTAAAATATTAATTTTTTTGCAATTTATGTTACATGTTTAGCACCTAGTTCATATGATCTAGCAGTATTTTCGATGCTGCAACATTTATATTCAGGAAAACTTAAACGTCAGGCATCATGCATAGAAAAACTTATCATTTAACTAGACCATGCAATATTTTCACTACATCACCACGGTTCTATATAATTACTCTTGGACTTGAATCATGCATTACAAGCAGTTCAGAAACAGAAAGAATAAAATGAAGTTGGTGAAAGCATAAAACAAAACACCCTTCCCTAATGCCCTTTTCTTCACTAGCAGCATTTCCCTAACCCCAAAGCGCACATATTGCAAATTTATTTTAAACTTCAGAGCGGATAGATTTTCTGTATACCTAAAATTTGCCGACAAATAATTATATCGTTTTACATTATACTTGTTGTGCACCAGGGAATAAATTAATTGTTGGCGTCAACTGTCTTCATTTTAACTTCGGATATTTCGGCTTCTTTTTTTGGTAGTCGTTTTTAACAGCAAGTTCATCCTACAAACAAGTTGACAATTAAATGAACATTGGTCGCCAAGGTGGTGATAAAATTTGATAAATCGAGATATCGTTCTTTGTGTAAGCAACAGTTCTGACATATACACAAATTTGTCAGAATAAACTAAGCATGTTACACAGTTGAAAAGGCAATTCATCCAGTAGACTGGTTTCGTCCTTACTGGTAACTTCACGTACTGTCCAGAATTTGCTGCGGTCAGAGCTCGAACATAGACACGTCTGCTTCGGAATCTTTTGCCCCAACCACTGAGCTATCCCGCCGCACACTATACGAAACCTTCTGTTATATACTAACTAATGGTTCTTGATTAGCCTTTCCATTAGGTGAGACCTCTATGGCATTTCTTTAGATCTAAAATTCCAACTAATCATCCACGATCTGTCATCGTAGAACAGATCCTGTAAATTGAGTTTGCGAGCTTGAACCAAACACAAATCTCATTTTGTATTTTACCAGTCGTCGAAGAAGATAGCAAAAAATACTGTAGAGCAGACACCACACTATCTGAGGAATTGATATTGTTATGAAAAATTTTATAATTAAACGAACATTGGTAGCGCGGGAAACAATTAAGTCAAGATTTAAATTTAGTTTAGACTGTCCCATATATTCTTACTCGTAGATCTCCTATGCATAACTGATTTTTCACTAGATAAGTGAGTCATTGTTGGTTGTTTGTGTATGTATCTGCACGTTTACACACATAAAAGTGAAACTACAGTGACCAAATGACATCTAGTAACAATTTAGTGCATAAGTACGTGTTTGTTTAGAACTGAGATGAAATCAAATACATATAATTAACCGCACGTTTATCCTCATTCAATTGGAACCAAAGTGAATGATGTCAATTTATTCTTTAAATCAAGTTTGCGAACTTGAAGTAAACACCAATCCCCTTGTATCTAACCATTCGCCGAACAACATAAAAAACTACCTCCAGTTGTTATGTTGTTCGATGACTGATTAAATACAATGGGATTGGTGTTTACTTCTAGCTCGCAAACTTGATTTAAAGAATTGTTACCACTACCCGCGCAATCAATTATTGTTTAATTGTGATATTAATTTATCTTTGCACAGGCCAGACCAACTTTTTACAATTACTTTCTTAAATAAAGTACTTACAAATGTCATCCAGATAAGAAATGGGCAAGATAATGTAAATACACAAGTCGAAAATTTTTCCGTGATAAATAATGAAGATTTAGTTAAATTATACGTTTCATTAAGATAGTGAGTTAAAATAAAAAGTTCACAAAATAAATTTAAAAATTGCCTAGTGAATTAAGGATTATAGTAATAGTGTAAAGAAAAATTGCTTTTTAAACGTAAAGGTTTATTATAATGTTTTGCACTCCATAATGACACCAAGTGAATAGAAACAATAGGATAACAAATTATAAAGGATGAAATTAAAAAACAAACCTAAAATGAGTTAAGAGTTCTTTAATTAATCATCTCCCGCCATTTGTAATTTTATGGTAATCCAAATTTTTAAAACTTTCACTGTGGCGAGTTTCTAACATAACTTGTTTCGTATCAATATTAGTGCTGTATTCCAAATCGAGCCTAGTGATTTTTCTACGTCTATTTCGTTTATTTTGTCATCTTTCGATTTAATTTCAATGGATTCTCTAATCAATTTTGTCGATCTATTACGACCACATATTAATATGCGTCTGCAATCATCCCAATTAATTTTATGTCCTGTCTGAATAATTAACATACTCATATTTGCATTTTTGTCCTTGTTCCCCTGTTCTTACCTTAATTGGGAGCATGGCTTACACACATACATGAGGTTACAGTCTTAACATTCAATTTTACACCTTCTTGATATGTCTAATGGTACAATTGTCTCCTTTTGGTTGGGAAGTTTAGTGCCTCGGGGTTTTCTCAGTCCTAAACAAACGCGCTCAAATACGCAGAGGAATGGTGTACGCTTATCTAGTGAATCATCTATAGGTGTCATTAGATAACAGTAATTTCATTTCGATGAGTGTCAACGTGCATACGCACAACAACTTACAAATATGGCACACATATCAAGTAAAAAGACTTAACAAATAGCAAATTGTTTGTGAGATGAAGAAGTGGACATTCACTAGAACGAAAGTCTTTTTGAAACAACACAAAAATCGACACCACGATGATTAAAGTATACATATACCAGTAAAGACGATATTTGTAATATAGCGAGTTTCAATCTATCGCTTCATAAAGAAAACGAAATTTTGAATTTCATTCTCTTAATCTAAGAAAAAAAGTTAAAAAGATGACTTAACTTATAATTTGCATATGTCATATCATATCTGCAAAAAACGGAATAACCTTCGGTTGTCACCTGATACTAACAATACTTCCATCTACTTAAATATTCTAATCCATACAAATTTAAGATAAACTTTCATTCTATGCTTAATTTGGCGAGTAATGGAGTTATGACTATTATTAAAGTCAAACTAATATGAATTTCGAGCAAAATTTAACATATTAAAAATCTTCATGTTATAAATAGGAAGAAAGCTACCGGAAATTTCAAACAATTATACGAGGTTTATTCCTAACTAGCTTCTAAACAAAGTGACAGGTAAATCTACAACGAATGAATGCGTCGTATCCCAGTCAAGTATAATGTCTGACAGACAAATAGAGGTATAAGACGTATATATCGTTTTCCAAACTTAATTTATGCATTGCGGCTGATCCTCTTTAGTGAGTTCTACTTTGTGTTATAATGAAGACCGAAGAAGTTCGCAAAGCCACAGTACGTGTGACTGATACCATTTTAACCATGTTGTGTGACTGATTAGATACAATGGGACTGAAGTCCTATCAAGCTCGCAAACGAAAATTTAAATAATTGTTATCTCCACTTGCGCAATCAATGATTGTTTAATTACACCGGCTGTTTTTGCAAGAATAGATGAATGCACTGTAACGACTCAAAACATTTCGTCGACATATTACGTAAATTAAATTCAATTCAATTTACGCGGCACCAATGAGAAACAAGCTAAATTTTCCGTTAACAAATGGCGTGCGAGCTGCCCAATCAAGGCTATTTAAGCATGGTGAATTTACCATGCAAGTCGGTTGTCGCGTTTTCCTTCTTTGCGTTACGTGTGCGTGCTGTCTGCTATCCTCTCCTACG
The DNA here is from genome assembly GCA_029291075.1 of Eudiplozoon nipponicum. Lineage (NCBI taxonomy): Eukaryota > Metazoa > Platyhelminthes > Monogenea > Mazocraeidea > Diplozoidae > Eudiplozoon > Eudiplozoon nipponicum. The sequence continues at coordinate 58,140 of JAQBSW010000635.1, read as the reverse complement.
CTTGTTTCACACACATACACGGATGTCAACGCCACAACAGAAGGAACAACAACCCAAGTCAACTAGAGCTGGTACTCAAATGTCTAGACACTGATACACTAACTGACTTTCTCGGCATTTGCCGGAGTACGCAATACCGGCCCTAATAAGGGCCCCACAACAGTACTAATTCAGACATCCTTGGTTCCTAACTGACTTTGTAACGTCGTACGGCATTTACTTGAAGCTGGGGCGTTTACAGCATCACATAAAAAGTATAAATTCTATAAGACACAGATGGAAATGAGTCAATTTTGAAGCCGTTCCTGCTGTTTTTCACTTAATTATAAGGCTGACGATTTCTCAAATCAAATAAGAAACTTATTGATTCTACTTTGTTGGATTATCAGGATTAAAACTGTTGTGTAAAGGCAAGTGGAGTATTCATAAGCCGGTTTTAAAATGTTAATAAAGAATTAGAACAAAAAAGACGGCACTGTCACATTGATTGTCTTACCGTTGGAAAGGCCAGTTTTGTGAGTGTATACAATTCATCTGCGGTGGACCACATTTTGCCTTATTAAATTTTAAAAAAATTAAACAAAATTTTTTTTGAATATACAGAAATTAAAGATTATAAAATAAATATCCTTTTTGAAGCAATTTTATGTGCCATAAGCAATTTTTGTGAAAACAATATGTTTAACGATTACAAATTCAATTCAGAATATTACTCGACTTCAGTCTATTCCGCAATACTTAGTTAAAATCTCCGAGACGCCAACTAATAACGTAAGATGACGACTGACGAAGCCATCCAATTATATGCTAGAACTTAAAAAAGCGCATCAATTTCATCATTGAAGAACAGTCAATTGATGGCAAAAGGCATTATAATAAATGTATAGAAACTGTAGAGAACCGAATAGCCATGGACCTTTATTGCCTCTGTGCCAAACCTGCTGAGTCAGCATGAAAATATAGAAAAATTGAATCGGCTAAATAAGGTTTTGACAAGAATTAAAATCAACAACATTATAATTACAACTGCATATTGCTATAATGCTGTTCTAAGCAGTTGCATTGGCGTATAACCAATTTCTATATAATGCGCACCAACCACTTCATCGGTTTGTATGTATGGAAAAATTAGTATTAAAAACAGGGGAATAGTGTTATGTTAATCATACTATGGATTTATAATAAAACCTAATCCATTTTTATTCTGTCGCAAAAAAACAAGTCTACAGCAAAATTACACTAACCAGCGCATTTATAAATTAATTTGTGATAATCTGAGTGGCACAGAAAAATGACTATAGAGGATTAAACTTAAACCTATATATTATATTTTCACATGCAAAAATGTGGTTCTAATCCCTATCAGTCTCACATTCATTGCACTAAATAAGTATGTCCACTGCATAAACTCCATTCGGCCACAACTCACTGTTTCGCTGCCTTCCATACATTCAAATATTCGTCACAACTAGGGACCAGAACTGCATCTGAGCTATATAAAACAATGCGGTTCGATTCACGTCCATCATTTTTCTGGAATGTTGCGATAATTTCCAGGAATGGATTAAAACGCGTTAGCACATGTAGCTTTTAGCAGTATTGCTATTTGCGCAAGGTAAAAACATTAATTAGACTTATTCAAAGTCCTTAATCTTGATTTAAGTAATCTGTTTAACCTGATGCACAATAAATAATTGCTTCATTGATCAATCCTGTGATCGAAAAATACACAACCTGTTCAAATAGACTTAGTGTAAGTTTACTAGTCTTGATGTAAATACCAGGGTTTTACGGTCATTTGAGAAACATCAAAGGGCAGTTTATTAATTACGCTATATCGGTCAGTTGCTGAAACAATACAAAAATAACAAAAAACTATTTTTAACAGACTACGGGTGATTCTTGAGTATATCTTTTAGTTCAGCTATTTTTATACATTTTAAATTTGAATTGAGATAGAAATCGAGTTGAAGCAAAAGTTTATTATAAAGCAAGTATACACAACAACTAAAGTACCATGTTTTCGCCTGAACTCAACTCGTCTTTGTTTTACTTATCTTTGCATTTCATAATTCAAACTAATACACCTCGTGCGTTACTCGTAACATTAGCATATATATATATATATATATATATATATATATATATATATATATATATATATATATATAATATAAAGCCATTTAAATTTAAGTTAATGGCATTTCTCCAGGCGGTATGGTGTTTGTTTTATAATGATATATCTGGAGTGGCCAGTTGGAACTTTAGGTCAAAATGGATGCCATGTAGGTTCTATCTGAAAGGAAGACAAGTCAAAAAGATAATTTGTTAAATAAAGCTGAATTTCGTGTAGTGTGCGGATTTGGTAATGCTTTAGATTAGTGGCAAAACTCTGAATCAAATATACCTCGTTTTAAGCTCCAGACACGGTAATTTTAACAAGTATTTGATGAGTCACCTCTAAGGACGTACCTGCTCTAAATGATGAATTACATGTATTACCTTATGGGATGTTTAGCTTAAACTAACAACATATTGATAATAAAATACTACCCGTTAGCTTTAATGTTTTTTATTCAATTATCATATTAAAATACTTCAAATTTGCGTATATTGCACAAAGATAATGAATATTCTTATTGAATAGCATATTTATCTGTAAAAACGTCATCATGTGTGTTGAAACGTTAAAGGAAAATGAGGCGTCCTAAATAAGCAACTTAGACAGTGCCAAAATACACGGACACGTGTTAATTTATGAGTCAGGTGTTTCTATCAAGATCGCGACCTTGTTTATAGTAATTATCACCGCCCGCGCAACAAATGTTCGTTTAATTACCAAGTAGGTTGAGAGTAGTGCCTCCTAAAAAGATTTTTTTTCACATGATCTTTGATGAAATTGAAAAAAACATTGGATTCTAATGATCTGTTGCATTTTTTTATGGCAAGAAGAATTGGCGCTTTAACAACCCTAAGTTGTTATATGTTATCCAAAATTGCCTGCAGTGTTTGAAGCGTTTCATAAACGAGTATCAATTTCCTTTGATGTCTAACCATAAGCTTATAATGCAATAGCTTGACGAACAAAGAAGGTAATCAACATTCAACCACCTATTGCCGCAATTCATATTGATTCCATTTTCTTCATAACAGGATTAGCTTGGAAGACAGTAATGTAGTCGATAGCGTCACACAAAATAAGCAACCGATTCGCATACTTGATCGGGCTAAAACCCGAATGAAATATTGCGCCTTGTAGATTCTAAAACCGAAGAGGATTTTATCGTAGACGGAAGCGCATCTATTTCAGAGCTCAAGAGAGATTCGGATATCGGGATGTTATAAGGTGTAATTCCTACTTTAGCTACGACTGTGCACAATCCAACCAACGATTGTCAGTGCCGCATTCTTAATTTACGTCTGCAACACGAAGTTTCTTACAACACAATCATAGGCAAAGTCACGAACAAACTTGCAGGTCTTGATTTCCTTTTAGAAAATCGGCATATAATTGATCCTGCAAACCATTAATCCAAAGACCCTACAACTGTTCTTGAGCATAGTTTTTGGAGTTGTATTTCGTACGGCGATCTCCAGTGCATACTTCAGCCGAGTTATCCACAGTTCTTAGAGAACATAAAACCTAGTTTGATCTCAGTAATTCATAGCTACTAGTTAATAACGCTGTGCACAATATCAAAAATGCAAGTCAATCTATTGCGCACTTGGTCTCTAAAGCTAATGGATTCTACAGGGCTTTCGGTGATTATTTCTAGCTAAACCCTGTGAAGAAAGCAGATGCATTTTCAATTACCACTATTAATAACTCACTAGAAAATCTTAGTAGAAGCAATTATTTTCAGTGATTGAGATTAAACAAATCTACAATTGTATTCCGGTAGCTCCATCCGATTTAGTGAAGACTGCCGTCATCATTCATTTACATCTTCTGATCTTTATTGTTTCAAAGGATTGTGGACAAGATTCTGTACGATGATACAGAATACACGATGTAATATCTTGATAACAAAATGACTTTGTCCTGATCGCTACTCTGAAATTGAACATCTTAGAAATATTCTATCTAGCTTAGCAGAATTAGGACTCATAATCAATTGCGGCAAAGTACAAATTGAAACAATCTCAGTTAGTTCCATAGGAAATAGTATTTCACAAAATAGGGTTTCAGCCAGAATATCCGAAGCCAATTCGATTAAAAAGCCCCATCGCATAATATTGAAATATTTGCAGAATAGCTTATGTATTATGAACTACTGCCGCAAGTTACCTCCTGGCGTATAGAAACAATTATATTCATTACGCAGGTACCTAAAGAAATCTTCATCATAATGCACAACAATACAAAAGTAATTTGTATCTAACGCTTTATAGGTATATAAGCATCGTAAAAATAAAACAAAATGTTTTTTTCCAAAACTTTATAATAATGACAAAAATAATAATTTAGACACAAAATTATTAGATACAGATTTATTTGGGGGAGGATCTTGTAACTATAAGTATATTTACCAAGATAACGCACGGAATTGAAGTAAGCTAAACCTCTACACAACAACATTATGGCCACATCAGCTCACAAAAAAACTATGAACAATATAACCTAAAGACAGGAAAAGAAAAAAGCAGGACCTCTACTATTTCTTGGTCGTCAGATGACAACGAATTACTTTTCCAGACAGCCAACCCGTTAGTAAATGCCAATTCGCTAAAACAACTCAACAATGTTGATTTATAATTTGACATTGGCGTTCCATTGGAACACGAGATCAATGGAATTCATACTCATGTACTCTGCAACCAATAGAAACAATATACGATAGTCTTGTCGGGAACTTCTCATCATTCATGACGCAGTGTGTCAGTTTATTGTCATAATAAGCCACAGTAGATTCTTTTTTAACTGATAATGAGCGCTTAGTTAATATATTTTAAAATGCAATTTCAACAGCTACAGAAGCACTGTCAAAATAGAGCTTCAGATTTCACGGCTTAGTGAATGAAAATTCGACATATTTCACGAAAGGAGCAAGCAAAACATCATTGCAGACGCGAATTCAAAGCAAGATGTCTAAATACAATCGCTCTCGCCTTCACCGTTCACAGAAAACAATAAAACTTTTGATGGACCCATATACACGACCTCATTTCTACAAGCAATAGACCCATGAGACAGATTCAGAGATAAATAGCTCGCGATTCAACTAAGTTGGTATACAGATTCTAAGAGGACTTCCGCAGCCCAAAAACCTGTTTTTCCTAGGAGACTTAAAAGGAATTTATTCTACTTTATTCACTCAGCTTCTTATCCAAGTAGTAATAAAACTACCAGATTTATAAAATATCAATTCTAGAAACATAAACTTAGCCAGTACGCTAAGCGATGTGTTTCCGAGTGTGCCAAATGCCAACAGAATAAAATCCTCAAGTACACTCATTTTAAATTGGAACACTTCCCCATAACGACGTCACATTTAGCCAGTGTTCATATCGACATTATTCATCTTATTCGAAATTAAAAATATCAGCTACCTTGAAACCGTTACCGACAGATTTACTCTTTAGAGCGAGCTTGAATTAAACACCAATCCAAATGTATTTAGCCAGACGTCGAACAACATAGCTAAACTACTGTCAGACGCACACCTGTCATACTCTGATGATGGTCATAGAATGTTGAAACGCCTCAGTCCGTGCGACTGGCGTTAGTTTAGCTACGTTTTTTGACGACTGGTTAAATACAATGGGATTGGTGCATACTTGAAGCTCGCAAATTTTATTTAAAGAATTGTTACCACCACTCGCGCAATCATTTATTGTTTGATATATTTACTTGACGGTCTGCGCCATCAACCTTCAGCACCATCTCTGGTTTCATACTAGCATAAACAGTCAATTATGGTTTACCCCCGACTCATCAGTAGGAGCCGGTATTACGCGCTTTAACCACTATAATAGGACGAAACAATCTCCTAGACGAATGTGTAAACATGCAATAGTGGTTAAAGGGCGTAAGACCGGCTCCTACTGATGAGTCGCCAGTAAGCACGAAACGAATGTGCATGAGATTATACTTTCCGTTCATGCTGCCTTTGGTTTATCCTTCTGGTCACAACTGAACTAATTTGTAACAAGGTTCGCAACACCTAATACGTACTTGTATATATATTAGTTCTCCGCCACAAACAGTATTTAACAGTCAATTATGGTGTCCCAAAAGAGATAATTACTGATAGAAGTACATGTTCTTCATCTGACCGTTTAAGATCGTCCTTAGGTGTCATGGAATGCACTTTATGCCAAACAATCATCCATAGTCTAATGACATGGTAGAGAATGCATAAGAAGCTAAAAACTGCTGTAGCACCCTCATCAATTAAAGGCAACTGGCTCGATGTATTAACCATAGTACACTTTGTCATTATTTCTCATATAGGCAAAACTATCTGCACATACACGCACAAATTTGAATAACATGGAATTACGTCTAACTATGCTTTAAATCAAGTTTGCGAGCTTGAAGTAAACACCGACCCCATTGTATTTAACCAGTCTTCGAACAACATGACAAAACTAACGCCAGCCGCAACGCACTGACGCGTTTCGACCTTGCGTGATCATCATCAGAGTACGACGGCAAGCTGACTATCGAGGATCAAACCGCATTGAATATATATGGAAATCAAATTTAGATATGAGGCTCTCACCTCTAGCAGTCTTGCATACATTGAACTTGACTGGAAATGTCGGCTGCACAAAATCTATGCAGTCACGAACATTAACTGTTTGCAGCTTTCGCCACATATACATATATAGACAATACAATTTAACAATAATTGATTGCGCGTGTGGTGGTAACAATGCTTTAAATCAAGTTTGCGAGCTTGAAGTAAACACCGACTCCATTGTATTTAACCAGTCTTCGAAGAACATAACAAAACTACCGCCAGTTTTGTCATGTTGTTCGAGACTGATTAAATAAGTCAGTGTTTTTCAAGCTCGCAAACTTGATTTAAAGAATTGTGACCACCACCCGCGCAATCAATTATTGTTAAATTGTACGTCTGACTAGTCAGCTCCCACGTTTATCACATTCAAAGAATAATCCAAACCCTACCAAAGCACAATGCTTAAGTAAGATAGATCTCGGCGTAGATAATGACAGCCCTTTTATTGTGCTGAAAAATACTCTGAAATGAAGTTTAGCACTAAAGACACGCACAAATTAATGGAGCATAGTTTCCACCAGAAGGAATACATGCAAATATTGCAAGAATAGTATTGCAGAAAGCCAATCTTATAGTAACATCGGGAAATTCGCAATGCGTGTCATTCAAAGAAGGTTTAATTATATAAAGTATGAACAAATGACCAGTACGGACGAAGAATATTCAGTTTAGGTTATAAAAGAAAGACTTCCACAAAATCCCAAATGAAGCCAAAGAAATGCATGGTTGATAAACTCCGGCTTAAGAAAAACAGTCAAACAAGTTTTCAGAAGCCAGTTGGCTCGTACAAAGTAAACTAATAAGAATAGAAAAGCCTTGAAACAAAACTGAGAAGCACATTAATTGAAGAATAAAAAAATTAGATTTATGCCGATAAAACAGACTCGATAGCAAACAGATCGGAGGAAGAAATCCTTAGCATTAGATCAATGCCCAGCTATAAGAAATTGTACAAGAGCATTATATTTACTTTTAACGATTCAATCGATCGACTCAGAAAAATGAGAAAATGATGCAGGACTTGACAAGTGTCATCAGTCAGAAAGCATCAGATTTAATTTAGTCATGCTCTGCTGCACCATCATTAGTTTGCAAAAACTGGAAAAATGCAAAGTATCAAGGCAAAAATTGTTGGAAGTTAAACATTAACAGAACGAAGCAGTCAGCCAGAAAATAAATGAAAAATAATGATCATGCGTCGATTTACAATCACAAATTCCTTAATCTCCTGTGTCAAGTATAACAATGATAAATTGAAGATTATGCAAAATATTCAATTGAGAATAATAGTAAATTGAACATTTCAATGAGAAAAATTTAAAGTCACAAGCAATGTTTGATAAATTAACTATTCACTATGAAAAAAACAAAAAATAAGACCAAATATATATATATATATATATATATATATATATATATATATATATATATAATACCATGCTTTTAGAAGAGACAGTTGTAAATTAATCAACCTATCCTTGCTGTGTGAAACAAGTTATTTGTCTCCACTGCAATTATCTTTACTTCGGATACATTTGTTTCTTCTTTCGGAAGCCTTTTAACAGCAAGCTCATCTTAACAAGAATTTGACAATTAGTAATATGAAATTAACTCGCATTTTATGACTGATAAGCAATCAGTTACCGCACGCATTAACCAATTCAAGTGAAATAAAACTGATCTAATATCACGTTCTGACGGTTTAGTAGATAATTAAACGATCACTGATTGCGCAGTCAGTGATAAGAATTAATAAATCCAAATTGCAATCTTGATATATACAACACCCCTTACATATATATATATATATATATATATATATATATATATATATATATATATATATATATATAGTCACTATTAACAAAGCGCTGTGTAATATAAAATGGCAAAATATAATGCAAAAGATAAGCGTACGTTAGGTTTGTGTGTGTGTGTGTGTGTGTGTGTGTGTGCGAATGTGTATGGATGAGAAGAAATCAACCACATATATTCTAAATGCGTGTGTGCACTCATCAAAATGAAACTAAAGCGATTAAAGTCAATTTTTTGTGCACATCATACTTATTATTCCATGCTTACTTTCTTGAATGAAGTATTTTCGAATGGCATGCAGGTAAGAAAGCGGGCAAGATAATGTTAATACACTGGTCGCTTTTTTCACGCTAAATAGTCAAGAGATAGCTAAATAATATTTTTTATTAAGATAGTAAGTTAAAATAGAAAGGTGGTCATGAAAGAAATTCGAAATTGCCTACTTGAAGAAAGATTATAATAACATTGTAAATAAAAGTTGCTTTTTAAACGTAAATGTTTATTAAAACGTCTAAGGGAGAATTGAAAATATTGATTAAATAATATGATAGCTAATGATAAATTGGGCAAGCACGTGACGGCACTTTTATATGAAGAGAAACGATAGCGCCAAGAAAGTATGGCTTAGTAAGGATACTGAAACAACACAGCCCTTTGGAAATATTTTTATCCTCAAGCGCTCCCAAGTTTCCATGTCATTTTATTAGTAAATGCTCGTACTGGTTAGACCACACATTGATAAATTCATTTAATTTCGTTGAGACCATCGACAAAAGTAAATTAAATGTAACTGGAAAGTTGGAAAGCTTGTATGTGGTATCATTGTACCCTAAGCATTATAATAACTTCGGCATTTCCAGGTCCAATTTTGATTGGACATACTATGAAGATGATGAATTTTTGAATGGCCTTTAACTACTTTATATTTACGAAGGAATTTTATTTAAAATTTAGAGGTGTCCAAATGAGACAACCACTGTCGGTATCGATATCAGATATCTTGCATTATTTGGATAAAAACCGTTTGTTAATGACACCCCTAAAGCTTAAATTGTATTTACGAGTCTTAAGTGACATATTAGCCATTTGGAGTCATGGAGAGAATATTTTAAAATACTTAAACGTAGCTAACGAAGTGAGATCGACAAGGTTGATTGCAAAATGTCCTAATGAATGAAAAAGTTGTGGACAATTAACTAGGTTTGATTTGGAACGGAGATCTATATAAAGGTAGGAAGCAAATGTTATATGATTTATAATCGGAAGCACGTTCAAAGTAAATTATTAAGAACACAGAATTAGATTAACTCATGTGTGACTAACGGCAGTTTTGCTATGTTGTGCGACTGGCCAGATAAAATGGAATTCGTGTTTATCTGAAGTAAACAAACGTGATTTGCGGAATTTAATCACGACTTACGTATTAATTTATCGTCAAAATGTATGAGTTATGTGATAAAACACTGTACTCGGCTAACAAAAAAATTTATGAATAAAACTAGTCTTGATGAAACTGATAAATAAAGGTATTTTAGTTTAAAAAACAATCTACCACACAATTTTGTTGCTCTCAACGGTAAACTCGTCAGTATTAATATTAGAGTTTATTTAAACTCTGCAAACTTGATCGAAATTATTTTTAATTCAGATCATATCAGTCAATAATTGATTAATTAAAAATTGTATGTGGTTGTGACAAAGAGTATGAAATTAAACCAGTCATTATCGCTCCACTGGCGTAGTGGTGAAGAAGTTAATTTCTACCTGGAGTATCATTGGTTCGAGTTATCCATTAAGAATAAATGCTTAGTCTAATAGATAAATTGTTTTCAAACCTGTGATACCTTGAATTGCGAATCCTATGAAAAGCAATTATATCGACCGGTCAGTTTCCTGATAATCAGCAAATACAGTAACAAGTTTAACATCAAATATCCTAGATGCCTTCCGAATAACGAAAATGACCAAGATTAATAATCCGATAAACGTGACAATGTAATTTTTAAAAAGATCTCCTTTTTCTGGAACTGTTTTGTTACATTCTTAGTAGACTCCTCCTTTTGCGACAGATGAGGTATAACGACTCACACCAAACCTCTTCTGTGCCGTAGTTTCGAGTCTCATGAAAGATCTTGGCCGTTAATGGCTAATTGCTTACTAAAAACTAAAGTATGGTCCAGTAGATCGAATTTCATCTCATCTTTGATACAATGTAGAAGTCAATTGCATAGACGCTCTATTTAAACAGTAGGATATCCTATCTAAGTACCTTGTACATCAAAATGAACACAGCCATAACATTAATCGATATAATATGAGAAACATATTGGTTAATTTCAATGATATATTATGTATTGCGCGCCTGGTTACAAGATAGTTTAAATGTGCAAAAATCAGCATTAAAACAGTACAATTCCATATACGCATAACTTGTGTGCACAGTGACGACTTACAACTGGGAACAGGCAATACAACATAAACTCGTCACATAATTGGTCAAGAAATGTAGGAAAGATGAACGGTGCAATTTCCTATTCGTAGGATTATGGCCAAGCAACTGATGAAGACCTACGGTAAGGTAGGTCGAAATATTTTGCTAAAAGAAAATTACTGGAACAATGAAAGCTGCGTTAGTGAAAACGCAGATCAGGTAATTTCAATTAATCCAGGTTCGCAACAAAGAAATTCCTTCATAATGAACTAATTTGTTACTAGGTATGCAATACCTACGATATAATTGCATATATATATATATATATATATATATATATATATATATATATATATATTAGGTTTCCGTAACTAAGCATAGGTATTGATTACTCTCGACAAATAAATTTAACAAATTTTTGTATAAAACAAATATTCTGCTCAACTTAAGCCACGTCACATTGACGATATCTTGATATTTGATAATCAGTGCATAAAGTTACTTCTTTAGTATTGGTTTCGAATAGGTATTTATTTTTTATTTAGCAAAAAATTAGTTTTTACGGGTTCAGGAGGTTATGCAACTAGGATAAGAAGAAAATGTTTCTCGTATTTATTGGCTAAAAATATTAGTATTCACATTCACTATATTGAGGGTTAAATAATTTTAGAAAAACTGATATTGCAAACTCAAATATGAACTAATTTGTTCCCTAATACATTAATTAATACTATTTGGCAAGCAAATTAATAAAACTAAAACAGCTCTTCATGTTTGAAATGGATAAATTTCTACCTTTTTATAATCAATATTTTATTCCGACAGAAGCTAAAAAATGTTATATTTGCACAAGCTTCAAAATGCGCAATGCAATTTTTAGTGATTGGCCAGGTCCTGTTCAAATCGCAAATGTCTAATAGCTGGTATAGTCTCTCAAACAAAGAACTAATGGTATTATAAAAAGGCAAGTACCGCACACGTACATACAAACGAAGTGTAAAAAGACGTTTTTAAGCGACTAATGTGACCGGCGATATGCCTAATTAATATTCTGATAATCTAAATTAGAAAATAGCAAAATCAAGACGTTACTTTTCCAAGGATGCAACAATTCAGCAGAAGAAATTTTTTCATATTTTTTAATAGCTTTCGAAAAACTCATCAGTAACATGATTTTAATACACAACAGTCACCAGTCACAAGAGTATTTGTAATCTCGATGTATGCAATGTTTTTGACATTGCGTCGTAAATGGCAAGGTGCAGGCATACATAAACACAAAAGGAGACCTAGGTCTCAATTAAGGTAGATTCAATAAAAGCCTGTGCCAATAAGTCAGAAATAACCGTCTTCCACTTGGGCCATATGTGCCGCTAGATTCCGTCACATTTTCATTCATTCAAGTATATCTTGGTTAGTAAGGATATAACACAGTGTGATCAACTGGTATTGCGAATAAGTGTACAGTAACGAGATTCCTGGTCTAACCATCCAACAGATTCAACCCGGTAGCTAAAAACACAAAGCTTGTCTAGCAATAATAAATAATAACATTTTAAAAATTTATAACATAGTCTTTGACCTTTATCAGCGTACGGTTTTCTCCTTCATCATCATCATCATCATCATACGAAAACATGCATAAGCTAAAAGTGAATAATATTTCACTGCCATATAACCATATGAAACGAATCAAAAACGTTTAGGCACACAAATTATTAGTGAGATTTACGAGAAAGCGAGAGAGAGAGAGAGAGAGAGAAATAACCCGCAGAAACGAGGAAAACTAAACTTCTACACAACACCATTATGGCCAAGTCAGCTTTATGGCAAGGCAACACAGCAATACAGCTTCCTTGCGGATTTCACTGTATCACATCATAAACAAAACCAAGCATCGCAGCTAACTTTGCCCTACTAAGAAAATAAAGTTACGAGTCTAATTCTAGACATCTACAACAGGATCGTCACTGAGCTAAATTCGATGTCATATCGCAAAGGGTTTCCAACCAAGAAATATTATACGCACGTGGACCCATCTTGGCAGACGAGTGGGCTCTATACTACCCAATTTTGTTGTAGTTGACTTTAATCGTTTCTGCCATGTCAAAATCTGCCCACCTTGGTTCTTGCGCCATTGTGGCTCTG
>JAQBSW010000635.1:0-40000 GCA_029291075.1 Eudiplozoon nipponicum | reverse complement strand
CTGTGGTACAAAAGAGTTCATGGTACCAACACTATGGCTGCCGACTCGGTACATGTTAACAACACAATGTATTTCACAGTACGAAGAAGTTCTCCAAAATTGATCATTACAAATATTTTGAACACCTGTTACTCCAGCAAATCCGTACACTCTGGCCTTGATCGATATCAGTAATCACATTTCGCGGTAATCATGACATCATTAAATTAAATATATAAAAGTTAGATACCGTTTGTGGATAGTGCCAATTTATCTCGAGATTACTAAACTTCAGTTTGCACACATACACATAAGCATATACACTTACTAATCAGCCTAACCAAGAAATGGAATTAAAACTGAGTCAGGCTAGTTTCCACCCACACACACATAATCAAATGAAAACTCAGGATATATATAAACTAAAGATTGTAAAGTGCAGTTTAATAGTCTCGAAATATATATATATATATATATATATATATATATATATATATATATATATATATATATAGCTATCGACACACATTTTCCTGCAATGTACAAACCTGATATTTAGTACAATTCCAGGCAAATTTATTATTCTGTATACTAGGAAATTATCTAACTACAACCTTCGTTTGCATAACTTTGTGCAAAGTATCACAAGTTGAAGTGCCGCTATTTCATCTTCAGTGAAAATATAATTACTAGGTCTGATATAAAACGAAAACTTAACGAACTACCGACCACTCTGTAATCAATATATTTATCACATAACACCGAGAAAGGTAAGTAATGTTGTCATTCAAATATTTTACTACTTCGAGGTTAAACATCCATTATTTAAAGGATAAATTTAATCAAAGCCCGAAGCACATCACAGTTAAAAAAATATTGTACTTCTTCCCGTCTAACTATGAAATATATTCATAGATACGTGTGGCTGTAAAAATTTAAATAAGCCATCAGTTCCTATAGGATTAATACGATTTTATTAAGCCCACCAGAAACTGCAATTATTCCTTTTAAGGAATAATAATTTGATATATTTTTGAACTTCTGTGTGTTAGCATTAAATTGCACATTCCCATGTATTATCCTTTCTTTGATGCATTTTCACAGGTCTCTTGTTTTCACCTATACATCATATTTGCTTATATGAAATTTACGAAATATTCGCTTAATAGTAAATTTGTTGTGGGCCAGTTTAGATTTAGAAATTTAAATCTCAATGAAAAGATACTCTTTAATTTAGTAGGATAAATAGCATATCCTATTACAATTTTGGGAAAATGGGTGTTTCCCGTCATAACTAATGTACTTTTTAGACAATTTCTCCTTACATATTCTATTTTAGAACCAACCCTTACTGTATTAATATCAATACATTAAGGAAAGCAGTGGGTTCGACTGCGTGTATTCAGATAATCATCCTCCCATTCTCAAAAACACACCGGAATATTTAACCTAATGCGCCAAAACCGCATAACCATAAGGAAACGAGATAATAATAATATGAAAGATAATAATGGTAATAATAACAAGAACAATGATACCAAAAAATATTTTTTTAATAATAATAATAATAAAAGAAATACTAAGAACAATAAGAGAAATAACATTTAGAAGAGCTGTGAAGATCCTGCATACAAAAACACAAAAACAAACCGGATACAGATGATGATGAAGTCTTGTCATTTCGTACGTACATTGCGTAAATGGAATGTAGTGCATGGAATGTACGTACGTACGTACGCGTACGTACGTACACGTACGTACGTACATTCATTTTATGCAATACATTGCATAGATGGACATCTTAACGTACGTATGAATCTGGACGTACTTACTTTTGTATAATACATACATACATACATACATACATACATACATACATACATACATACATACATACATACATACATACATACATACATACATACATACATACATACATACATACATACATACATACATACATACATACATACATACATACATACATACATACATACATACATACATACATACATACATACATACATACATACATACATACATACATACATACATACATACATACATACATACATACATACATACATACATACATACATACATACATACATACATACATACATACATACATACATACATACATACATACATACATACATACATACATACATACATACATACATACATACATACATACATACATACATACATACATACATACATACATACATACATACATACATACATACATACATACATACATACATACATACATACATACATACATACATACATACATACATACATACATACATACATACATACATACATACATACATACATACATACATACATACATACATACATACATACATACATACATACATACATACATACATACATACATACATACATACATACATACATACATACATACATACATACATACATACATACATACATACATACATACATACATACATACATACATACATACATACATACATACATACATGCATACATCAGACATACTTACTTACATACATACATAAATACACACATACTTACTTACATACATACATACATACATACATACATACATACATACATACATACATACATACATACATGCATGCATACATACATACATACATACATACATACATACATACATACATACATACATACATACATACATACATACATACATACATACATACATACATACATACATACATACATACATACATACATACATACATACATACATACATACATACATACATACATACATACATACATACATACATACATACATACATACATACATACATACATACATACATACATACATACATACATACATACATACATACATACATACATACATACATACATACATACATACATACATACATACATACATACATACATACATACATACATACATACATACATACATACATACATACATACATACATACATACATACATACATACATACATACATACATACATACATACATACATACATACATACATACATACATACATACATACATACATACATACATACATACATAAATGCATGCATACATACATACATACATACATACATACAGATATACATGCATAAGTTTATACATTGATACATACAGAGAAGATTATACTTATAAATCTCAACAAGCGAGCACGTACACCTCAAATAGGTGTTGTTAATATGAATTATGTGCATAATGAATAAAAGTGAAATGACACTTAAATAATTAAATAACGAAACAGAATTTGAAATAATTTAAGAGCAATTTCATCTGCGTGACCACACATCCACAAACAAATTAACGCACATACAATTACTTTTAATCAAGTACGCGAACTTGATATAAACACCTGACCCATTATGTGCATATATTTGCCAGTACCAACTAGGTATTGTATAGTTTGGAAAAGGAAATTCATCCATACACATACAAACAAACGATAACAACCAATGTTCGTTTAATTATATAAAGAATACCAAGCCCACTTTATTTTTAAAGTGCATAACTCTATTTAGTATACGTGCGAAATTAAAGAAGGTGTCTACGATAATTTTTTATGGATCGGTACAAATACGAAATTAAATTCCCACCTTAAAAATAAGTCATATTTATCAATAAACACTCATCATTATCTTCACTCTTACCAGAAACAGCAATAGAGGAGCGCTTAACTGCGATCAATCATTAAAAAATCAATCTTGAAGCAAATCTGTAATAATAACAACAGAACAAAAATTTAGAATGGTACGATGAAGCTTTGTTGAAAATATCCAACTACCACTTTATGAAAAACTTACTTAGAAATTTATAAAATAGAAATATATATAAATTATAGATGAAAATAGACATATGTTGCCCTCCAAATTGTAGGTGAACAGTTTCGAATGCATATAATTGTTCATCGACAACGCACGTACTGTAATGAATAAAATTAGAATGATACATTCGAAAAAAGCTAGAATATATAGAAATCTATAACCTTTAAGCCTAACCATATTGTAACAACGTCTACACAGGTTGTAAATTTATCCACAATAATTCTTAACACAGAAAACCAAGCGCAGTTTCGGCTCCCACTATTGAGTCGCCTGTAAGCACGAAACACATGTGTACAAGAGATCACATCTTTCGTTAATGCTGACTTTGGTATAATCGCCTACTCCTGTTTTAACTCATTTTTTATCAGGTTCGCAATGCATAATAAAAAATTGGGTATATATAAATTTTACTAAAAAAACAATAAATAAAGAACGAGTTTACAATGGAAGCTCTTTAGATTGTTTAATTTCTACCAGACAGAATAAAGTAAATTTGAAATACAGATGGTTTTTCTTGTGTTCAATCATAGAGATAAAAATACAAAAAAATATAACTTGAAACGCCATAGGAATAATTTATTATACGACAGAATTATATTCTTAAAAGCGACGATTTAGTGAACCATTCAGACTAAAACGAAAACAAATTAACAATCACGAGGTAAATAATATAATAAACAAAGACCCTAAGGATAAATTACAGAGGGAGGTTAAAGTTTTTGCAACCAAGCTGATTATGCCTGGTGGATAAGACTAACATATGGAAACTAACTAATACTAAGAGGCGCAGTTCCACCTGCAATGTACGATTTAGTGAGTCCACAAACACGGATACACACTACAGATAACTGAAAATAACCAAAATTCACCTATTTAGAATATAATTAAACAATCAATGATTGCTCGGGTGGTAGAAACGATTCCTTAAATCAAGTTTTCAAGCCTGAACCAAACGCTATTCCCAGTCAAGTATGTATTAGGTTTTGCGAACCTAGTAACAAATTAGTTCATTTGTGACCAGAAGGATAAACCAAAGGCAGCATGAACGGAAAGTATAATCTCATGCACATTCGTTTCGTGATTACTGGCGACTCATCAGTAGGAGCCGGTATTACGCCCTTTAACCACTATATATTTGGTAGAAGAATGTCCTATTATTCCACATTCTTCTACGAAATATATAGTGGTTAAAGGGCGTAATACCGGCTCCTACTGATGAGTCGCCAGTAAGCACGAAACGAATGTGCATGAGATTATACTTTCCGTTCATGCTGCCGTTGGTTTATCCTTCTGGTCATGTATTTGTTACTAGTTCGCAAAACTAGATACATACAGTGATTTAATGACAATTACTGACAACTCAATAGATAAGCGTATGTCATGTTTGTGTGTATGTGTTCTGGTTTGTTTTGGATTGAGGATATCGAAATATCTGGGGAAATCATGATGACAGTGGATTCAAACAATTCGGTACGCAATCCAAAAATCAGATAAATAATCTATTCCCTGTCGCGCAACATGTTTCTTTTAAAGCTTGTAAGGACTTTAGTAGCTATTCAACAACACGCATATATATATATATATATATATATATATATATATATATATATATATATATATATATATATAAACAACCGTGTATGATTGAATACATCGTGATGATATAACAGAATTACACCAATTTTTTCTACGGGTACATGGACTGGGACAATTCGTAATCAGGGACTAAAAACCGTGATCCCGATTGAATACATGCTAAAGAATAAGATTATTTCAGAGACAGGGTGAAGATCAATCAGTTCCTCCCATATATATATATATATATATATATATATATATATATATATATATATATATATAATACAATTAAAATATCAGTAATTCAGCGGCTGGTGATAATAATATTTTAATTCGCGTTTGCAAGCTTGATACAAACACCAATCTCATTGTAATCTTGCAGTTTTACAACTGGTGAAATGCAATGGATCTGGTGTTTATATCAAAATTGCATCCTTGATTTAAAGAATTGTTATCATTACCAGCGTAAACAATGTATGTGTAATTATACAAATGTTCAATTGAATACCATATCACCAAGGTAGTGTGGTGTTTGTCCAGTAATGACAGATTCTGGTGGATATTTAGAACTTTAGGTCTGAAGAGATGCCATATATGCTCCATTTAAAGTAAAGGCTAATCAAGAAGCATTAGTTATTATATAATGTAGCGTGTGCCAGTGTGTCTCAGTGGTTAGTGCAACAGATTAGAAGCAGGTTCGAGCAAAATCCGCGGAAATTTTCTGGACAATAGATGAAGATTTCCCGATAAGGACAAAAGCAGTCTAATGGACGAAATGCCTTTTCCACATCATACAATGCTTCGTTTATACTGATAAATGTATGTATATAATGGGACTGGTTTTTATATCAAGATATTAATCTTGATTAAAATAAATGTAATCGCCGCCCTTGCAGACATTATTCGTTTAATTACTATACATATTGTCCCCGATACTAATCCACATATATATTTGCCGGCATAAAATAAGCATTGCATAAGTAAAATTATTTTTAAAATGTCCAGGCTCAAACCTGGGCAAGTCTACTTCGGAGTCTGTTATTATCCACTGCACCACCCTGTCGCATGCTAAAAAAATTTTTCAGCTATATGCAAACTTATTTTTTGGATTAGCCTTTCCTTTCGGTGGAAACTATTCGACATTTCTACAAACTTAAAGTTACAATTAGCCACCCCCAATCTGTTTGTAGAATAAACACCACGCTGCCTGGAGAAGTGGCATTTAACTGAACAATTATACAATTAAAAGATCATTGATTGTAGTTGTGGTAATAATTATTTAAATCAAAAGTCGTGAGCTTGATATAAACACAAATTCTATTATATATACAGTTTCAGGATTGACTAAGAATTGCATGACCTTACTATGGTTATGTACGCGCCTATGTCGATTAAAATTTTTATAACAAGACGTTTGTTCCGTATAACGATTTTTGCCATCGCTGTTATGTCCACCTATGTTGGATGGTCCACGTACATGTATGT
Organism: Eudiplozoon nipponicum; assembly: GCA_029291075.1. NCBI lineage: Eukaryota > Metazoa > Platyhelminthes > Monogenea > Mazocraeidea > Diplozoidae > Eudiplozoon > Eudiplozoon nipponicum. The sequence goes on along the minus strand of JAQBSW010000635.1, from coordinate 33,099 downwards.
CGTCAGTGTTTATTATTAGCGTATCGTCCAGACGAAACTTAATTATGCCTAATTCTGCAGTTAAATTATTCATTTGAGAAATCAATGCCTGAATCAACGTTTCCAACCCATCAGAAGCCATTCTAAATGTACCACATATGCTTTATTTTTACTCAATTATATATAGAATTTTGCTCGCACAACGAGCATCGATTTAATAAAACAAATTTACACATTAATTAATTTATGTTCACTTCGGCTCAAAGTCTGCTTTTATCATTGGGCTGACTGCTTCATTCTTATACGGGCGCTTCTACGAGGAATTTCTGTTGAAATAATGTCTGCCCTAGATAAGACCCTTTGTTCATTATTTGTCTTAAAGGTGGCTATTGCCACATCTTCCCCCTCCAGGAATCGGCTTTCGCACTCTGCTTAAACGATCCAGTGCAACAGCTCGTGGTCCATCGGGCATGCTAACAAAAACAGTATTGTGCTCTGAGTCCACCCTCTCCACGCGATATGGCCCATCATTGACAGCCTGCAGTGCCATGGGCTCGACCTTCGCTACCATGACATAGTCGCCGACCTTTAGGCGAGTGCGTGTCGGTTGCCTTGCATAGCCTTGTCGCTGTGTGGCGCCTACATATTCAGTTAACTGTTTTAGTCGCTCCTGAATATCCGCTATGGTGCAGCGCTCATGGGATCCTTGGATTACAGGTTCACCTGGCAGTCTTATGTGTCCTCCATAGACCATGGTCGTTGGAGCGAATCCTGTAGCTGTTGAGACTGTAAAGCGCATGGCCCGCTCGACCAAATGTAATTTGTCTCTCCACGTTCCCGGGCTCTCGTGGCACCAACATCGCAGTACCTCTTTCATCGTCCTATGTGCGCGCTCAGCCGTCGCATTGGTTTGCGGGTGATAAGTGGCTGTGCGGGAATGCTTTATGTCAAGGTCTTTGCCCCACTTATTAAATTCTTTCGACTCAAACTGTGCGCCTTGATCGGTAACAATAACTTGTGGTGCACCAAATCGACTGAGTCATCGCTCTTCTAAGCACGTTATAATCTTTTCTGTTGTGATCTTCTTCAGTGGTACAAACTCGACCCATCGGGTAAACTTATCGACCATGGAAAACACATAGGACACGCCGCCGCGAGCTACCGGCAGTGGACCTACCAGGTCGATATGCAGAAACTCGTTCCGTGCAGTGGCATTGAAAGCAATCGGAGTGACCTTTTCTCGTTTTTGTGGTTTACAACGTTGGCATGTAGTGCACTGTTGACAATAACTACGAATTTCTTTGGACATACCAGGCCAATACAATCGTGACTGCAATGTCTCAATGAGCCGCCCAGCGCCGAGATGTCCCAACGCTTCATGCCAAAAGGCCATTAATTCTGTTCTTATAGATCCTGGCACAAACCATTGCACTGTTTGTCCTTTTTTCCGCACCAACATGCCGTTTTGTAGACTCAACGTCTTATATGGTGCAGACACCACTGTGCCGTTTTTTAATTGATTGACTATTTCCTGACATGTAGCATCTCTTCCCTGTTCTTCAGAGACTTTTATAAGCGGCGAAACCCGCACAGCGGAAATTCTGCTGAGCGCATCGGCTGCCGCATTCTCGATTCCTGCTCTATGATGAATTGATATATCGTACTCTTCTAGTTCTTCAATGGCTCGATGTACTCGTTTCTTCTCAATACATAGTGATCTCCAATGCACTAGCGCTTTGTGGTCGGTAAAGACGTCCACGTGTCCCCCGATGACAAAATATTTAAACTTCCGCAGCGCCCATTGTACGGCAAGTAATTCCTTTTCTGTGACGGTATGGTTCTGGTCCGCCTTAGTGAGTGTGCGACTTATATATTGCGCAGGACGTCCGTCAGCTTGTAACACCGCTCCTATCCCAATATCTGACGCGTCTGTAACAACTGACATATTACCTACCGGGAAAGTCAAAATAGTTGCCTCTATTAATTTCTGCTTGCATAGCACAAACGCTTGTTGAGCCTCCTCCGTCCAACGAAATGGTATCTTGGCACTAGTTAACTGAGATAAGTGCTGTTGCGTAACCGCCATCCCTGCGAGGTATGGTCTATAGAAATTCACCATACCAATAAACCGGCGCAATTGTTTTCTAGTAGTAAGCACCGGATAATCCCTGATAGGTTGTACATTAAAATCTAACGGCATACATCCGTCCGCTGAGACTAAGTTCCCCAAGAACCGCACTTCTTGACCTATCTGAACCTTTTCTGGATTAAAATGTAATCGCCATTCTACAGTTTTTGCCAACATCTTCTGCAGCCTCACACGTAATTCGTGTTCAGTAGTGGCCCATTTAATAACATCGTCTACGTAAGCTGTTGTACAAGTTAAGTCAGACACGAACGAGCCCATCATTCTTTGGAACACTTTCGGTGCGTTTTTAAGGCCAAATGGTAACCGGGTGAATTGGAAATGACCTTGGGGTACTTGTACCGCCAACTTCCATCAGTCTTCGGACCGCACGCCTATTTGCCAAAATCCCTGTTTAAGATCAAGCACGGCGAACCATTTGACTCCCGCTAGCTGTAAGAACAGATCACGCAGAGCCGGCATGGGATACGGGTCCGGTTTAGTTACTGAGTTCAATTGCCTAAAATCAGCCGCCGGTTGGAGCGAACCATCCTTTTTCGTAACATAAACCATCGGAGCAGGAAAAACAGATGATGACGGTTCAAGAACGCCGGTTTCTATCATTTCTTGGGTTGCTCGAGTCGCTGCTGCTAATTTCTTTGGAGGAGCACCATATACTTTTGGTGGTTCGTAACCTTCATTTATTTCTAGCCATAGCTTTAACTGGTCGACCGTCGGCCCTGGACATTCGCTGCAATCAGGCAGTTGGAATATAATGTTATATAGGTTTCGAAGATTCTTCCACCACCCAGGCAGACAATTGGTCTCCTCCTGCATCTTAGGGGTACATATAGACTTTATTGAACTTATTCCCTCAGGCCTCAATAGGCATACACGTTTATTTTGACAGTCTATCATCTTAGCCCATTTTCTAATTAAATCAAGTCCCAATAAGGGCGTTTGCGTATTCGAAGCAACAAAAGACATATGATAGACATTTTCATTTATTAACAACTTCGTGTCCCACTCGCCCACAGCTACCATCGATGCGCCCGATGCCTGACATAAACTTGCTTTCGTAGGTTTTACATTGTTCAATGGCCAAGTCAATGGTAGTACCGACACATCAGCTCCAGTATCCAATTGCATTATTACTGGCTGTCCGTTGAAAAGTTCTAAAATTTAACTTTAATGAAAATTCTTACATTTGGCAATGTTTCCCACACTTCCTTTTCTTCAAAGGCCATCTGGTTCGGACCACTTTTTGTTTGATCTGCTGGTCTTCATTCGATCTACCCGTCGGAGCCACCAAAGGATTAATATTTGTGCCCTGCTCTCGCCCACTTTTATTTGTGAGATTGTGAACCCTGTTACCCCACTGCACTGGCCGTTCTCGAGGAGCAGTACATGGGTTTTGCTGACGCTTATACTTCGTATTCGTCGGAGCTGGTGTCCTTATATATTGACTTTGCTTCCAGGACTCCGGCAGTTGCCGTCTGTCGCAGAATTGATTTTTATGCCACGAAGAATTCCAGTACGGTATTTCGCTCCTGACAGATGTCGTAACTGGACCCATGCGTGGAGTTGCAGCTGCTACTTTGTTTATCATTATGGCCGAACTTTGAAGAGCCTGAAGTCTCTCTTCAAGGCCTCCCTGGGCGCTGGATATTTCACGTATCTGGTAGGATCCAGCAGCATGAACATGATGGCCTCATGTGGTTGCAAGCCGGGTAAAGACTCAGTAAGCTTCGAGAACCACCGCTTGATACGTGCCATGGTATCCATGGGCATCTCACCCATTAATGGCTTCAGGCTGTATAATTCTAAGAACACTTCCTGAGGCCTGGCCCGGAAATGATCCAACACGCGTCTTTTGTACCCTTCATACGTGAGGTCAACCGGCAATTCCAATTGGACTGCTACTGTCCGGTCCACTAATTCCTGGACAGCTACACGCACAATACGTGCTTCCAATGTAAATTCTTGGGCTCGACCTGATGCTTCAAATTTTTCGAACCACAACTGTGGCCTTTCCACATCTAGTGGTGCCAGCATCGGCTTAAACTCTGACGACAGTCTGAAATAAGTCGTCGATTCGGCTGAAAACGCCGGCATATTTCCTCCTGATTCCTCTTCGGCGCGGTCGCCATTGTTTTGTCCACCTATGTTGGATGGTCCACGTACATGTATGTCGTCAGTGTTTATTATTAGCGTATCGTCCAGACGAGCCTTAATTATGCCTAATTCTGCAGTTAAATTATTCATTTGAGAAGTCAATGCCTGAATCAACGTTTCCAACCCATCAGAAGACATTTTAAATGTACCACAAATTCTTTATTTTACTCAATTATACATGGAATTTTGCTCGCACAACGAGCATCGATTTAATAAAACAAATTTACACATATTAATTAATTTATGTTCACTTCGGCTCAAAGTCTGCTTTTATCATTGGGCTGACTGCTTCATTCTTATACGGGCGCTTCTGCGAGGAATTTCTGTTGAAATAATGTCTGCCCTAGATAAGACCCTTTGTTCATTATTTGTCTTAAAGGTGGCTATTGCCACAATCGCTTCGCAAAATATTGCTGATAATGAAATTTGGGACGATACATTTCCGCCATATCTGATTACACTTCATTTACGTCCACGCTATCGAATACAGTCAAATAGACTCGAACAAAGAATTTTTAACCCGTTAACTTCATTGGATCTCCACCAAATAGGAATATCACCACTTTACAGACAGGTGGTGATTCCAAGCATCACTGAATTTACAGTTTCCGAATTTCGCAAAAAATTAACTATGCTCATTGTGGAACACCATGCAACTTTAAAGGTGTTGCACCTCCTCGACTCCTACAAGCAATTTTTCGCCGTATTTCCTTCCTACCGGTCCTGTGCTTGTCTATCCACATATGTCTTCATATCTACGAGATCAGGTAGCCCTTTTCTCTGTAATTCCCAAGCTATCCATATTTATTGTACAAATCCATTATCCACATACATCACCCAAACCCTCACGGGGATGCCAATTCCACAGCTTGGTATCCACATTTGGACCCCGAGATTGTGATCTGCTCTTTTCTAACCTTTCGATCTTTCACTCTAAGCTATTAAATGAGCGGAGGATATCACACATTTAGTTTTTTATGGCCCGAAAATTTTTGTAACACATAAACTATCTCATAGCCATCCTGACTATGTTCTACTTTATATGAAAACAGTTTGATCACTCAGTTTTGCAGACCTCGCCATAAACGGATCTCTGCCATAGTTACAAAATTTTGTAGAGGCTCTATCCTTTGATCTAATTAATCACTCTGGATCACCAGATCAGTTTCCGTTGGAGTATAACAGTACATTACAGGCCTAGTGTATTTGGAGTGTTCCATGGAGATTAGAATAACAAATTTGTCAATTAAAACGCATTGGTTATCTCCATCGGTCACACCCTTAATAGCTTCTTATTGGAGACAGGCATCTATTTCAATACGAAAATAAAGATTGCAAAATATATTAACTCGTAAATCAGATGAATATGCCTTGAAACTGAAACGCGAATTAATATTGCAGCATGAACAAGAGAAGCGAAGGCTATGGAGATTATAAGGTAAATAGGCAAACACAAATTTCAATAGCCATAGGATATTTTATATATAATTTTATGGTAATCAAAGCATAGAGGACGTTAGTGTAACATAAACTATACTCACTCTTTGGATCAAAGCACTATACACTAAAATGAAATACAAAATGTAAAACTGATTATGAACGGAAAACAGGAATGGCTAACATGAATTTAAACAATTCGGTACGCAATCCGAAAATCAGGTAAATAATCTATTCCCTGTCACGCAACATGTTTGTATGTATTAGGTGTTGCGAAACTAGCAACAAATTAGTTCAGTTGTGACCAGAAGGATAAACGAAAGACAGCATGAACGGAAATTATAATTTCATTTAAATTCATTTCGTGCTTATTGGCGACTCATCAGTAGGAGCCGGTATTACGCCCTTTAACCACTATATATTTGGGTGAAGAATGTGGGATAATAGGACGGTATAATCTACTAGAAGAATGTGTAAACTTGCAATAGTGAAGCTAACATCATATAAAGTCTTCGAAAATGCGACTTCAACGCTTAACTCATACTCTATTATATATATATATATATATATATATATATATATATATATATATATATATATATATATATATATATCGAGTCTGTAAAGGATACTAACACTATGGCTATTGTGTCAGTATCAGATACCAACATTATAGTACCGAAAAGGTACATGGTACTAACATGATGGTTATAAATGTATGCTATAAATCACCTAAATTGAGAATTAAAACTATTTCTACTCCAGTAAATCCATACACTCTGGCCTTGATCGATATCAGTTATCACATTTCGCGGTAAGCATGACATCATTTAATTCAATAATGATATTCAAATACATATATAACAGTGAAATACTGTTTGTTGCGAAGATCTAATATATATGCAAGTATGTTTTAGGTGTTGCGAACCTAGTAAATTAGTTCAGTTGTGACCAGAAGGACAAACCAAAGACAGCATGAACGGAAAGCATTACGCCCTTTGATCACTATATTTGGGTGAAGAATGTGAGATAATGTTTCTTTTAAATTGGAATGGTGTTTACTCCAAACTCGATAACTTGATTTTAAAAATTGCTACCACCACCCTGCAATCAGTGAGTGTTTAATAGTATTGCCTTTATATATATATATATATATATATATATATATATATATATGTGTGTGTGTGTGTGTGTGTGTGAGAAAGCTACTATAGTTAATGTTGGTGACCGCGCAGAAATTTTGCAGCCAATGACAATTCAGTCATTTCTGCGAGACAACAACTAGATAATGAAGTCGCATATCTAATTTTGGTTATATATATATATATATATATATATATATATATATATATATATATATATATATATATATATATGTAAGCACGAATACAAATAGACTGAGGAATAGAAGTGCCTGAGATGCTTAAAAATATTCAGACCTGCACGATATAATAATTCAAATATAAACGTGTTAAGAATAAAAGTAACTTTTATGTAAAAATATTTAAACAGAATAACGCACTTGATAATATTCCTCAATTTTTCCTCAAATTCTTTTCTCGTGATACAAATATTTTTCAATTAATCTCTCTTGAGGCACACAAAGTAAATCCAAAAGTGTAAGATCCGATAGGCATCATTTCGATATATTCGATTCAAGTTAATATTAACATTTAACACAGTTTAAGAACAATATAGAGTAACGCTGCAGGAAGAGACGTATGATCACTGCACGTGCTTTGTTTCAAGAACAAAAAATAGAAATCCTAATTCTTATTGATTGATTGGGCCAAAGGCTAAAATCATTGGTGCGTTTAAGCAGAACACAATATTATCATTGTAACTTTCATGCGAGACTGATTACTGTTGCAGAATTAAACAAATATTATTGGCCAATGACTTTCAGCGAATCACAGCACGAGAGGTAACTAGGTGAATTAAGGAAAGCGAATAATGTTATAATTTGATTGGATAAGAAATCTCAGTTTAATATTTATTTTTTATATTTATTTTTTTAAATTTCCGTGTACATCAGTCTTATCATATCTTTTCATTAATATGGGAGTGTATTTTCGCTTTATTTTAAAATATATTACAATCTTTTTTGCATATTTTGTTATCATTTAACGCAGAACAAGCAAGTATCATGTAAATAGAAATATGAAAATGAAAATAGATTATAAAACAGTTCAAATCAATAACTGAATATTTAATAAAATACAATATTATATGAATAAAATAATATGCTTTGCTTAGAAGCCGTATATAAATTTTAATTTACAATTTTATTAGGACGTTTGAATTACATGCTGTTATTTCCAACAATTGTCATGTAAAAATTATTTTAGCGTTGTTTGTTTAAATTGATGTTTGCCATTTTTCGTTGTTCGAACAGGTTTTCAGATTTTGTTCTTTTTAAATTCAGTTGAATAATCTCCATGCGAAAGCTCGGCGCAGGTGGTGGTTGGCTGAACATCTATTTGCCGTTTGATAATCAATGAAACATTGTAAAATATAATTAAACAATAATTGATTGCACGGGTAGTGGTAACAATTCTTTAAATCAAGTTTGCAAGCCTGAAGTAAACACCAATCCCATTTTATTTAAACAGTCGTCGAACAACATAACAAAACTACCGCCAGTCGCAACGCAATGACGCGTTTCGACCTGCAATAATCATCATCAGAGTGCGACGGCAAAATGATTAGCGAGGATTAAGCCGCATTGCATATATATGGAAAGCAAAATTAGATATGTGGCTCTCACCTCTAGCAGTCTCGCATACATTAAATACAATGGGATTGGTGTTTACTTCAAGCTCGCAAACTTGATTTAAATAATTAACTGTTTGGAGCTTTCTCAACACACACACACACACACCATATATATATATATATATATATATATATATATATATATATATATATATATAGACAATACAATTAAACAATAACTGATTGCACGGTTGTTGGTTACAATTCTTAAAATAAAGCTTACGAGCTTGTGGTAAAAACCAGTCCCAATGTATTTGACCAGCCGTTGAACAAAAAAAAACAAAACTATCGCCAGTCGCACGCACTAACACAAAATTTCCAGTCACGTACAATGTATGCGAGACTACTAGAAGTGAGAGACGCATATCTAATATTGCTTTCCATATATATGCAGTGCGTTTTGATCCTCGCTAATTAGTTTGCCGTCGTACTCTGATGATCATGCAAAGTTGAAACGCGTGAGTACGTGAGACTGGCGGCTATTTTGTTATGTTTTTCGACGACTGGTTAAATACAATGGGTTTGGTTTTTACTTCAAGGTCGCAAATTTGATTTAAAGAATTGTTACCACCACCCGCGCAGACACTAATTGCTTAATTGTATTGCTTTAATGTATATGTGTATAGCGAAATCTGCAAACAAGTACAATATTTGTGAGACTACTAGATTTGAGAGCTGCATATCTAATTTTCTTTCTATAAATATGCAATTCAGTTTGATCCTCGCTGGTAAATTTGCCGTCGAACTCTGCAAAGTCGAAACGCGTGAGTGCGTGCAACTGACAATAGTTTTGGTATTACAGTTAAATACTGTTTGTTGCGAAGAGCTAATATATATGCAAGTATGTATTAGGTTTTGCGAACCTAGTAACAAATTAGTTCAGTTGTGACCAGAAGGATAGACCAAAGGCAGCATGAACGGAAAGTATAATCTCATGGGCACACTCGTTTCGTGCTTACTGGCGACTCATCAGTGGGAGCCGGTATTACGCCCTTTAACCACTATATATTCGGTAGAAGAATGTGGAATAATAGGACGGTACAATCTCCTAGACGAATGTGTAAACGTGCAATAGTGAATCTAACATCATCTAAAGTCAACGACAAAGCGACTTCAATACTAACTCACACTATATAATATATATACCGAGTCTGTAAAGGTATGTTGTTCGACGACTAGTTAAATACAATGGGATTGGTGTTTATTTTATGGAAGATACACTATAAGCTCGACACGGAACGATAATGTTGAACGGCTTTTGGATAGCTGCGCTAAACATAGACTATAATTAAATATTAAAAACTTCAGACGTAGTGTTAGACGTTGTGCTACATGGCGTTCTGCAGCACCCGGACAACGGTGGACACAAATAAATCATGTAGCAATTCGTTATAGATGGAGTGGTTGCATCCAGGATTGTCGCTATTTTGGAACACTTATGTCGACTCGGAACATGCACTTATCCGTTGTAGATCTGCACTAAAAGTTTCCTGGAAAATAATTAAGAATAAACTCCAAACTGATTTAGGCAAACTCGAACAACAGTCCTTCTGACAAAATTATGAAAATACTCTAAAATCTAATCTATCTGGTCTGGATATCAAAAATCCGAATACACTTTGGTCGAAGATAAGTTCCACTATGCACAATACAGGTATTAATGTTTGTGGCATTGCAGGCCCTCGTAGACATAATCATTGGCTCTCTGTAAAATCTAAGGAGATACTCGAAATAAGGCGCCAAATTCCAAATGGTTCGACTTATAATAATACCCGTCGCAATAGAAGACGCCAACTTAAGCGCAGTCTAAAAGTCGATCACGAAAACTTTTGGACCAGAAAGGCTGAAGAAATGGAAGTAGCTTTCACGTAAGATAATAGTCGCTATTTGTTCCAACTTTTCCGCGCAACAGGCCCGAGAAAATTAAAAGTTTGTGAAACTATAAATGATATTAACAATGATTTAATAACCGTAGAAATAAGTCGTCTTGACAGGTGGGCTGAATACTTCAAAGATCAATTTTCTTGGTCACCCGCGTCAGTTCCGATTCTCGAAAGCATGTCTGCATCAACAGTGTGGAATTTTAGTCTCGAAGAACCATCCGAGTTAGAAGTACGTGATGCAATCCTATCTCTTAAATGCCGCAAAGCCGCAGGCCCCGATGATTTGCTTCCAGGATTGTTTAAGGATGGTGGCGATATAATTTCCGGAGCGTTGACCAAACCTTTTCATACTATATGGAATGAGGAAACCGTACCACTTAATTGGAATAAGTCGACCATCATTCCCATCTTCAAAAAAGGCAATCGTAATTCGCGCGATAACCATCGTGGTATAAGATTGACTCCAGTCGTATCTAGGTTATTTGCTTCGATTATCCTACGTCGTCTTAGCGCTTCACGTGAATCACATACAAGAGAAGAACAAGCCGGATTCCGCGCAGGACGAGATTTTATAGATAATATTTTTACATTAAGGCAAGTTCTTGAACAGAGAAATTTATATCACCGTCCCACAATAGCCTTGTTTCTAGACTTCAAGGATGCATTTGATTCGGTGGATCGCAATGTTTTATTCCATATTTTGTGGAAAAATGGTGCCCAAACAATTTGCTAATATTATATGAGCTCTCTACACTAATATTTCTGGTCGCGTTAAGGTTTACAACGAATGAACGCATAACTTTACAACCAGCAGTGTTGTTTGTCAAGGTTGTCCACTTTCCTTCTTTTTGTTTTACTTTGTAATCGATGCTATTATGAAAAACACTCTCCCACACATTCAGGATGCTGGAGTTGAAGCTCTCCCGGGTGATAAACTAGTCGATCTTGACTATGCGGATGATATCGTACTATTATTCGACAATCAGGATGCTGCACAGGCCACCTTGAATAGATTAGCAGATGTTGATCCGTCTTTCGGTAGGAAATTATTACCCTCTAAATGTAAGATACTGTTACAGTGTCACCCACAATTCACTACAATGTTGCGACTGCAGAATGAAGATTTAGACATAGACGTCAGGTTTGCATATCTTGGGAGTTCTAACAATAAATAAGGCAATATGTCCGACGAGGTGAGAATACGAATCGCGAAAGCTAGAGTAGCTCTGTCGAACCTTCGTCATTTATGGTTAAACGCGAATATTTCACTTTGCATTAAAGGTCATGTTTACAATGCATCTGTACGCGCAGTCTTACTACACGCTAGTGAAACTTGGCCTCTTAGAGTTGATGATTTGAGACGCTTATCGGCATTCGATCATCGTTGGTTGAGAAGTATAGCACATGTTGGTTACCAACAACGCATAACTAACGTTGACATCCGTAGACGTATTTTTGGATCTGCCAATAAGTGCTCCTTGTTAGAAGAACAAATGAAGCTCCATCAACTTCGTTGGCTCGATCACATTTTGCGTATATCCTCATTTCAATTGCCCAGCAGAGCTCCGTTCTCTCATCCAGCACCAGATTGACTTAAGAAACAAGGTGGGCAGATTTTGACATGGCAGAAACAGTTGAAGTCACTTACATCCAAATTGGGTAGTATAGGACCCACTCGTCTGCCAGGATGGGGTCCTCGTGCGCATCATAGTTCTTGGTTAGAAACCCTTAGCGATATGGCATCGAATCGAGCTCAGTGGCGATCTTGTTGCAGATGTCTAGTTGAATCATCTTCGTAACTTTCTTTTCTTAGTAGGACAAAGTTAGCTGTGAGGTTTGGTTTTTTTATGACGTGATAAAGTGAAATCCACAAGGAGGCATTATTGCTGATGTTGCCTTGCCCGAATGTAAACTTGGCTATAATGGTGTTGTGGAGAGGTTTAGTTTGCCTTATTTCTGTGAGTTATCCTGATAAATTTACCCGTAGTGGCTAGGTATTTCTTCTCTCTGCCTCTGTCTCTCTCTCTCTCTCTCGTAAATCTCACTAATAATTTGTCTAAATTATTTTTTCTGATTTCATTTATATTCTTCTTTCAGTCCTTATTGTTATACGATAGGGAAACTTTAGTCACTTTTGACTTCTTATGGCTGGACATGATGATGAGAATGATGGTTACGACGACTACTACTACTACTACTACTACTACTACTACAATAACAGCAAAAATACCAACTTGAACTGTTAATACTAAACTGATGATGATGATGATAATAATAATAATATTAACAATAATGTTGATGATGACCATGTTATTGTTGTTATTGATGATGATGATGATGATGATGATGATGATGATGATGATGATGATGATGATGATGATGATGATGATGATGATGAAAACGATGATAATTTTACCGATTTTGATGATTATGATTATTTTTATTATGGTGAGAATAATTGTTTTTTAAATTATTTTATTATAATAGTAAGGAAAATATTTATAGTTGTAGCAAATAATTAATAAAAACAGTGATATAATAATAATTCGAAATATTTTTAATAAAGGTAATTTTAAAAATAATGTAAAAATAAAAATTTCCGAAATAACATATTTAAGTTTAAAGAATATTATAGGCGAAATTACATGTATGTACTATATATATATATATATACCTATATATATATATATATATATATATATATATATATATATATATATATAACTCGTTATAAGATTCCTCTTTGTTAAGCTTTTAATATGTTAATCTAATGCCTTTTACTGTCGTAAGTTGGGGTATGTTCATTCTCAATAAAAAATGTTCTTTAACGATCTATTTTAATCAATTAATTAAATCAAGGTTCTGATCTTCATATAAATATCTCTCCCAATATGGACGTACATTTGTCAGAATAAAATTTTAAATCAAGTTTGCAAGCATGAAATAAACATTACAGAGTATGGAACAGCCACCGCTAATCACATGTTAAATTGGAATTTTGGGTCTAAATGGATGCCATTTGAGCTCCACATAAAGGAGAAAAAAACCAACCGTGTTACATTAGTTAGTATATGACTAAAATTGTATGTAAGGTGCGGCAGGATGGCTCAGTGGTTAAAGTACCAGATTCTGAGGCAAATGTGTTCCGGTTTGAGCTCTGTCCGAGTCAAATTATGGCGAGTACGTGATGAGTTCCCAATAAGGGCAAAACCGGTCTACTGGATGAATTTACCTGAATATCGGGTTGCGATCCGATTTGTTTGCATCCGCTGTCTTCATGATTTTTTCTCCAGAATTTTCGATATCCGGATACGGATATCTTTTTCAATGGAAAGCTCATATCAGAATAAGTTGACAATCAATATGTCAAGTGGAAATATTAGTTCAAACTGCCCCATTTATACTTGTTGTTAGATCTCTTAAGCATAAAATGCTAGGAAAGTGTATGTCAAATTGATTTGTGTATGTCTGCATGTTTACACGCTTAGAAATGAGATTACAGTGATTTAGTCACAATTACTGACAACTCACTAGATAAGCATACGCCATTCCTGTGTGTATGTATTCTCGTTTGTTTTTGATTGAGGAGTAATCAACTACTGCACATGTACACTCATCCCAGTGAAATTACTGCGATTTAGCAACATCTGACTAATCACTAGATAAGCGTATGCCACATCTGTGTGTTTGTGTATGTGTGTGTGTGAGCGTTTGCTTAAGACTGAGAAATAATCTGTTGCACGTAATTAACGGCACGTGTAACAGAAATTCACATGAAACTAAAATGAAAACTGTCATTTTTATTTTAACTATCCACCTTAGTAGAATACTTTTCCGTTTCTAATTTGATTTTGCTTACTCTAATTTATTTACTTTATTCACAGTATCTCGCCCCCTCCTCACCAGGATGCCCCTCGTAATAACTTCATTTAGGATATTACGTGTAAAAATAGGTCTGGCGTGTGAGTTTATGAAATGACAGTTATCATTTTAGTTTCATGTGAATTTCTGTTACACGTGCCGTTAATTACATGTAACAGATTTTTTCTTATTCTTAAGCACACACACACAAACACACAGACGTGGCATACGCTTATCTAGTGATTAGTCAGATGTTGCTAAATCGCTTTAATTTCACTGGGATGAGTGTACACGTGCAGTTGTTGATTACTTCTTAATCAAAAACAAACGAGAATACATACAAATTGGCATGGCGTACGCTTATCTAGTGCGTTGTCATTAATCGTGACTTAATCACTGTAATCTCATTTCGAAGCGTGTACACATGCAGACATATACACAAGCCAATTTGACATACGCTTTCCTAGCATTTTATGTTTAAGAGATCTAACAACAAGTATAAATGGGGCAGCTTAAACTTGAGATATTGATTGTCAACTTAGTATGATATGAGCTTTCCATTGAAAAAGATATCCGTATCCGGATATCGAAAATTATGGAGAAAAAATCAGGAAGACAGCGGATGCAAACAAATCGGATCGCAACCCGATAATCAGGTAAATGATCTATTCCCTGTCGCGCAACATGTTTCTTTTAAATCTTATACTGGATGAATTGCCTATTATACACTCTACAATTCTTTGTTTATACTGACAAAATGTAAGTACTCAATGGTTGTCTTATTTATTGTTTATTATGTTATTCATAAATATTTCAGTATCTGGAAAAAACAGTGTTTATTCATTCGGAACCATGATAATTTTTTCATGGAAATCATTTCTGGACTTGAAATATTTTAATGTCAAGCAACTATTGATCAACTTCATAAAGCAATCCGAAGTCATTTCACTTCCCACGCAATCAATTATTTTTTAGTTTTATGTCTCATCTATGTGTAGTAGTAACTGTGAAAATGTTACTTTTATGATAACAGATATTGTACAACCATAATGATCTGTGCAGTATGATGCTTGCACGACTACTAGGTAGTGAGAACTGGATATCTGATGCTCTATAACTTCTTTATGATTTGCGATTTAATTCTTATAGGTCAGTTTGCTGTCAGACTCGGACAATTACCGTATATATATATATATATATATATATATATATATATATTATAGTTGCCAGGTCAATTTTAGACAAATACTATAATTTCTGGATCGGTACATGGTATTACCCATAATTCTGGTACCTGGTGCTGACTCGGCAACCATATTGTGTGAACCCTTTGCATGCTCTATATATATATATGATATATAGTGGGTTGGTTTTTAAGTCGCATTGTCAAAAAAATTATATGAAGTTAACTGCACTACTGCTTGCATACATTTTGTTCATGTTGAATTTGATTTATCCTTCTGGTCCTATTTGAAGTAAAGTGTAACTAGGTGCGTAGCACATAATACACACTTATTAAGAGAGTTAGAAATGCTTCGATATGCGTGATTGATATCAGTCTGTCTATGTTGTGCGACTGGTTAAATGGTGTTGGTTGGTGTTTATCTCAACTTGGCTAATATGATGTAAATAATCTGGTTAGTTCTTTCCGCAGTCATTCTTCGACCTTTTTATATTTCCAGATTTAAAGCATTCTATAGCTGTTTTCACAATTATCTTACTAAACATTGATTTAATATTTAAGCTAGCTAGCCTTTAAATTATAATTCATTTGTATTTTTAACAATATCGACTAAATAGCATTAATTAATTATAGTTGTAATTCTGTGACAAATAAATTTAGCAAATTTTAATATGCAGGAGTGTTTGACATTTTGGCTTAACCAAAGGCGATTTCTGGTTTCTGACTTTTTACTAAATCATAAAATATAGGTGGAAATGTATTTCGTTGTTTTAGCGGATTACCAAATCTCGAGTTGAATTAACTGGTAGAGTTCTTTTAATTACCTAACAAATTCACAAAATCTTGTACATTAGTCTTTGGATCACTGCCTGTTACACTATTCACCTCAATAAAATCCAGTTTCATCTATATTTTAGGATTATTCACCGACCGCTTCATCAGCACCACGACTTTCTCTTTGTCTGCTTTAAAACCTTTCATATCGCTAGCTATTACAAATTTGGTTAAGAGGTTTATTTCCTTTATTATAATCAAGGTTGCGAACTTGATCTAAACACCAGACCCATTAAATAAATACATTTGTCAGTATAAGCAAGAAATTGTATAGTGTGGAAAAGGCAACTCATCCAGTAGACCGGTTTCACACTTATTGGGAAATCATCACCTAATATCGAGAAATTTCGGCGGACAGGGCTTGAACCCAATAAGGACGAAACCGGTCTACTGGATGAATTGCCTTTCCTACACTATAAAATTTTTAGTTTATCCTGACAAATGTATGTATTTAATGGGTCTGGTGTTTATATCAAGTTCACAACCTTGATTATAACAAACGTTATCAACGCTCGCGAGACTAATGATCGTTTTATTATATAATGGTTGACTTCATTACTGTGTTTATATCTAACCATATCATTAAACATAAAGTATCTAGCTACATAAAATATGACTTCAGTCTTAAATTTATCAGTAAGCAATCAGGCCATCTTAATAGACACAACAATAATTTTATTTTTAGGTTCGGTATAGACAGAATTGGCAATGTTAAGATGTTAATAATTTCGTTTTGGAATTATGTGTATATCAATGAATCATTTTGATTGTGCTAGAATAGTCCAATAAGAATTCAGCTTCCGTTTACTTGAAGAACTTAATAACGATTTGCTTATACAAATATTGTTTTCTGAAAATTTTGATAGTTGATGAGAATTATTGTCTTCAAAATAATATAATATAATTTGTTAACAAGGACATGTTTTTTGTCAATTAGTTTATTCGAGGATATTTATTGCTTACAAGACATGTGCAGCATGCCATATTTAGGCGGATTCTGTTTGATTAGTCTATTGTTAGTGCGAAGTGTCCTCTGTTATGCAAAATTGAGTAGCAGAGCTATTTACAGAATTAGAAGAAATTCGGATCCAGGGAGATTAACTTAAATTCAAGTTTAGAGAGTAGCCTGTAAGGACGAATAGGCTGAAGAATGACAAATGAAAATATGTGGTTCAACAGAAATTTGGAGCACAAAATAACTATTACGCAAGTAGAATCTAACCAACTATAAAATTTTGCCTCGCTTGATATAGTTTTAAAGAGCTTAGTTAATTGAACCAAATCACACTGAATCAAATGTTTAAAATGCTGACAGATAGTAAATAGAAACTAGTTCTACATGGCACGATGTTAAAATAATTCATTATATTGATAACTCAATGTCCTTAGCATGAACAAACGCAAAATGAATCATGCAGATTATCAATATTAATATGCCGTGCTTGACAATAGAAAAATATAATAAGTGAAATTGTAGATAGCAAGGATTAAATCCTAAGAATAATAAATGATGACTTTGATATATCTCCAATTATTAACATATGAGATTACTATAATGAAGGTTGCGAACTTAATATAAAAACCTGTCCCATTCAGCACATACATTTCGAATTTCGCCACCGTTTACTTGAGCGGGACAATTGATAACACTGGTAGGTCTGAAAAATTTTGAATCCTTTACATTTTCAAGTGCACCGATTATTGGCCTTGATTGATGGGTTCTCACTTGTCCCATCATTTTGAAGCCGTCCATCAGCCGCTTGTCTGAAATGACTTTGGAACAAGATTTCTCACTCTTCCTTTTCCTAATTTTTGAGACCTTATGTCAAGTCTCATCTTCAGGATTGACACCATACGCACATGAATAAAACACAAATTGTGGCAAAAGTGGTATCCTACTTCAAGGCAGATCTATTTATGACAAATATCCTTTGAAATTTTGCGGAGTGCCAGTCAACGAAGATTAGATCGCATTTCATTTCCAGTGGTTAGTATGAACAATGTTGAAGCCTCCAAAAGAAAGGGACGAATACGCACCCAGCCTGATCAAAGACAAAAGAGATGCATACTTGGAAATGGGGATCAATCGGATATTTGCGAAACTGATAGTGCAAAGAGACAATCCGCGAAAGCAAATCGTGGACCTATTTATGTTTAATTTAATTCCTAACGTATTTCTTATTCAAGTATGCATTAGGAGTTGCGAAATATAAATATATTTGGGTAACGAATGTGGAATAATAGGACGGTACAATCTCCTAGACGAATGTGTAAACATGCAGTAGTGAAGCTAACATCATATAAAGTCTCGACAATGCGACTTCAAAGCTAACTCACTATAATATATATATATATATATATATATATATATATATATATATATATATATATACCGAGTTTGTAAAGGATACTAACACTGGCTATTGTGTTGAGTACTCGATACCAATATTATAGTACAAAAATGTACATAGTACTAACACTATGGTTTCCGATTAGGAACATGGTACCAACATGTTGGATATCAATTTATGCTAAAGTTCACAGAAATTGAGAATTACAACTATTTCTGAACACCTGCTACTCCAGTAAATCCATACTCTCTGGCCTTGATCGATAACAGTTATCATATTTCGTGGTAAGCATGACATCAATAAATGCAATATATAACAGCTAGTTACTGTTTGTTGTCGAGACCTAATATATTTTCAAGAATGTTTTAGGTGTTGCGAACCTAGTAACAAATTAGTTCAGTTGTGACAAGAAATACAAACCAAAGACAGCATGAACGAAAAGTATAATATCATGCACCTTCGTTTCGTGCTTACTTAAATATAAGTTTGGTTCGAAAGGAGATCTAAACAACAAAAATAGAGACATCATGGATAGGCAGGTATGTCAATCCATAGTGTTTGCTTTTTGTTATTCTATAGATGTAACTTTGGTAGAGTAAACATATGTGTATATTCAAGTATGTATTAGGTTTTGCGAACCTAGTAACAAATTAGTTCAGTTGTCACCAGAAGGATAAACCAAAGGCAGCATGAACGGAAAGTATAATCTCATGCACATTCGTTTCGTGCTTACTGGCGACTCATCAGTAGGAGCCGGTATTACGCCCTTTAACCACTATATATTTGGTAGAAGAATGTGGAATAATAGGACGGTACAATCTCCTAGACGAATGTGTAAACCTGTAATAGTGAAGCTAACATAATCTAAAGTCAACGACAATACGACTTCAATGTTAAATCACACTATATAATATATATACCGAGTCTGTAAAGGATACTAACACTATGGCTATTGTGTTAGTAACTGATACCTTCTTTTGAAATCGATGAGTACCGGATACTAACACTATGGTTTCCGAGTCGGTACATGATACCAACCTGATGGATATAAATTTATGCTAAAGTTCACCCAAATTGAGAATTACAACAATTTACGGTACTCATCGATTTCAAAAAAAGGTATCAGTTACTAACACAATAGCCATAGTGTTAGTATCCTTTACAGACTCGGTATATATATTATATAGTGTGAGTTAGCATTGAAGTCGCATTGTCGTTGACTTTAGATTATGTTAGCTTCACTATTACAGGTTTACACATTCGTCTAGGAGATTGTACCGTCCTATTATTCCACATTCTTCTACCAAATATATAGTGGTTAAAGGGCGTAATACCGGCTCCTACTGATGAGTCGCCAGTAAGCACGAAACGAATGTGCATGAGATTATACTTTCCGTTCATGCTGCCTTTGGTTTATCCTTCTGGTCACAACTGAACTAATTTGTTACTAGGTTCGCAAAACCTAATGCATACTTGCATATATATTAGTTCTTCGCAACAAACAGTATGTAACTGTAATATATTGAATTTAATGATGTCATGCTTACCGCGAAATGTGATAACTGATATCGATGAAGGCCAGAGTGTATGGTTTAACTGGAGTAACAGGTGTTCGGAAATTGTTGTAATTCTCAATTTGGGTGAACTTTAGCATAAATTTATATCCATCAGGTTGGTATCATGTACCGACTCGGAAACCATAGTGTTAGTATCCGGTACTCATCGATTTCAAAAAAGGTATCAGTTACTAACACAATAGCCATAGTGTTAGTATCCTTTACAGACTCGGTATATATATTATATAGTGTGAGTTAGCATTGAAGTCTCATTGTCGTTGACTTTAGATTATGTTAGCTTCACTATTACAGGTTTACACATTCGTCTAGGAGATTGTACCGTCCTATTATTCCACATTCTTCTACCAAATATATAGTGGTTAAAGGGCGTAATACCGGCTCCTACTGATGAGTCGCCAGTAAGCACGAAACGAATGTGCATGAGATTATACTTTCCGTTCATGCTGCCTTTGGTTTATCCTTCTGGTCACAACTGAACTAATTTGTTACTAGGTTCGCAAAACCTAATACATACTTGCATATATATTAGGTCTTCGCAACAAACAGTATGTAGCTGTAATATGTGTATATTCGTTGATGTGTGCAGGGTAGAGGTGTGGCTTGGATTATTTTGTGTATACATTCGAGTATAAGAGAACAGGTATGAAGACCGGATATTAAAATTAAAATTAATTTAAATATATCTGTTTTGAAAGAGTGCACCCCATTTGCCACTAATTGTTATTTCCTATGGGTATGGTGTCAATCCTGAATATGTAACTGGAAATGAAGTTCAGAAAAATCGGAAAAAAGAGTGTAAAATCTTGGTCCCGAATGATTTTTAGACAAGCAGCTGATGGAAGTACAATTTAACAATAATTGTTTGCGCGGGTGGTGGTAACAATTCTTTAAATCAAGTTTGCGAGCTTGAAGTAAACACCAATCCCATTGTATTTAACCAGTCGTCGAACAACATAACAAAACTACCGCCAGCCGCAATGCACTGACGCGTTTCGACCTTCCTTGATCATCATCAGAGTACGACGGCAAACTGACTATCGAGGATCAAACCGCATTGAATATATATGGAAATCAAATTTAGATATGCGGCTTTCACCTCTAGCAGTCTCGCATACATTGAACTTGACTGGAAATGTCGGCTGCACAATTTCTATGCAGTCACGAACATAAACTGTTTGTAGCTTTCGCCACATATACATATATAGGCAATACAATTTAACAATAATTGTTTGCGCGGGTGGTGGTAACAATTCTTTAAATCAAGTTTGCGAGCTTGAAGTAAACACCAATCCCATTGTTTATGTTCGTGACTGCATAGAAATTGTGCAGCCGACATTTCCAGTCAAGTTCAATGCATGCGAGACTGCTAGAGGTGAGAGCCGCATATCTAAATTTGATTTCCATATATATTCAATGCGGTTTGATCCTCGATAGTCAGTTTGCCGTCGTACTCTGATGATGATCAAGGAAGGTCGAAACGCGTCAGTGCGTTGCGGCTGGCGGTAGTTTTGTTATGTTGTTCGACGACTGGTTAAATACAATGGGATTGGTGTTTACTTCAAGCTCGCAAACTTGATTTAAAGAATTGTTACCACCACTCGCGCAAACAATTATTGTTAAATTTTATTGCCTATATATGTATATGTGGCGAAAGCTACAAACAGTTTATGTTCGTGACTCCATAGAAATTGTGCAGCCGACATTTCCAGTCAAGTTCAATGTATGCGAGACTGCTAGAGGTGAGAGCCGCATATCTAAATTTGATTTCCATATATATTCAATGCGGTTTGATCCTCGATAGTCAGTTTGCCGTCGTACTCTGATGATGGTCAAGGAAGGTCGAAATGCGTCAGTGCGTTGCAGCTGGCTGTAGTTTTGTTATGTTGTTCGACGAATGGTTAAATACATTGAGATTGGTGTTTACTTCAGGCTCGCAAACTTGATTTAAAGAGCTGATGGATGTCTTAAAATATACATGACAAGTGAGACTCCATCACACCCTATCCACAATTTTCTGTGCACAGGGATTGAATCTGGGCACGTTTGCTTAGAAATGTATTATCCTTACCGCCGAGCCACCCTGCCGCAGAGTGAAGAAATTTCTGTACATAATAAGTTTGGTTTTTATACCAAGATCACAACCGTGATTAAAGTAATTTGTGTTAAATCATCCTTACTCACGTCACACTGACTTTCTTAAATGAAGTATTCTCGAGTGGCATCCAGGTAAGGAAGGGGCCAAGATAATGTGGGTGCACCGGTCGCAATGTTGTTTACGGTAAATATTCAATTAATTCAACTCAAAGCAAAGGTTTCGTTAAGATAGTAAGTCACAATAAAATCGGAATGATAAGAAAATCTTAAATTGCCTACACAAAGAAAGATTACAGTCATATATAAAAAATAAGGTGCTTTTTAAATGTGAAAGTTTATTAAATAGTTCTACGCACCATATAAAACATAAGTTAATAGATAAAGTATAATACTAATAATTACTGGATGAAAGTATAATTTTATCTTAAAATTAATTAAGAGATCAGTAATAAAACATTCCCAGCCACCTATAATTCAATGATAAGTCAACGTACCTAATTTTTTGCTTGAGCGAGCTTCCGCTTCTGATTCGTACAAAATTCGCTTCCTGGCACTATGTAGTGCTGTATTGAAATTTGAGCCTAGCGATTTTTCTGCGTCTGTTTCCTTCATTATGTTTACTTAATTTAGTTTCGATAGATTCCCCAATCAATCTGGTCAATCTCTCGGGGACAGGGATAAGTTTTTGTATACATTTGAGTATTAGAGACTAGGTATGAAGACCGGATATTACGGAGACAATAAAAAAACTTTTGGAATTAAAATAAATATAAATATATATCTTTAATGAGGATACCACATTTTGCCACAGGTTGTGATTTATTCCTGTGCGTATGGTGTCAACCCTGAAGATGGGAATAGACAAAAGGTCTCTAAAATTAGGAAAAAGAACAGTGGATAATCTTGTTCCAACGTTATTTTCAGACAAGCAGCTGATGGTTGGCTTCAAAACGATGGTAGAATTGAGAACCTATCAATCAAGACCAAAAATCGGTGCACCTGGAAATGTAAAGAATTCAAGATTTTACCGACCTACGAGTGCTATCAATTGTCTCGCACAAGAAAACGGTGGCGAAATTCGAAACAAGAACAGCACTGCGAAATACAACACAACATTTAAGCACATACATTTGGCAGAATAAATTAGGAGTTGAATAGGTGAAAAAAGACAATTCATCCATTAGACCTTTATTGGCCTTATTGGGAATTTGCCGCGGACAGGGCACGAATATTGTGTGAAGCGTACGGTGGGGTGGCTTAGTGGTTCTGCTAACCGACTTCGAAGCAGACGCACTCAGGTTCGCGACTTGTTCGCGCCAAATTCTGGACAATAATGGAAGATTTTCTAATAAGACAGAAACCGATGTATTGAATGACATGCTTCTGAATCCGGTGGCATCCATTAAGAACCAAATTTCCAACTAACCATCCACAATCTGTCATTATTGAACAAACACAACATTACATGGTGAAGTGGTATTGAAATGAACATTTACATAATTAAACGAATATTGATTGCGCGGGCGGTGATAAAAATTACCGTAATCAGGGTTGCGAACATGATATAAACACCTGACCCATTATGTACATACAGTTGTCAGTGTAAACTAAGAATTGTATAAAGTAGAAAAGTCAATTCATCCAGTAGACCGGTTTCGTCCTTATTGGGAACTAATCACGTAGTGTGCGGCAGGGTGTCCCAGTGGCTATAGCACCAGATTCGGAAGCAGACGTGCCCAGGTTCGAGCCCTTTCCGCGGCAAATTCTGGCTAGCACGTTCCCAATACGGACGAAACTGGTCAGGTGATAATATTACTATCGCAACCTTGATTATAGTAATTTTTATCACCGCCCGCGCAACCAATGTTCGTTTAAATTAAGAGATTGTTACAAGACCAGTTTTAAAGATGGGCGATTAAAGGACGAAAGGAATTCAGGTAGGAAACACTAGTTATCTTTATATACATGAAGGATATCTCTTTAAATCAAGATTGCGAGCTTGAAGTAAACATCAATCACATTGTATTTAACCAGTCGTCGAACGACATAACAAAACTACAGCCAGTCGCACGCTCTGACGCATTTTGACCTTCCATGATCATCGGGAGAGTATGACAACAAACAGTCTAGAGATAATCAAACCGCATTTTATATATATGGAAAGTAAAATTAGGTATACGGCTCTCACCTCTAGTAGTTTCGCATATATTTTACTCGAAAGGAAATGTCGGCTGCACGATTTCTATGTAGTCACGAACATTAACTGTTTGCAGATTTCTGCACATATTTATATGGCGAAACCTGCAAAATGTTAACGTTCGTGTCTGCAGAGAAATTGGGCAGCCGACATTTCCAGTCACCTACAATGTATGCAAGGCTACTAGAGGTGAGAGCCGCATATCTAATTTTGCTTATCATATATATAAAATGCGGTTTGATTCTCTCTAGACTGTTTGTTGTCGTACTCTCGTGATGATCATGGAAGGTCGAAATGCATCAGTACGTGCGACTGGTGGTAGTTTTGCTATGTCGTTCGACGACTGGTTAAATAAAATGGGATTGGTGTTTACCTCAAGCTCGCAAACTTGATTTAAAGAGATATCGTTTATGTTTGCGAGCTTGAAGTAAACACCAATTCCATTGTATTTAACCAGTTGTCGAACAACATAAATACAATGGGATTGGTGTTTACTTCAAGCTCGCAAACTTTATTTAAAGAATTGTTACCACCACCCGTGCAATCAATTATTGTTAAATTGTATTGCCTATACATGTTATTCGGCGCCTGGTTGAGTACAACAGTATTGGTGTTTACTTCAAACTCGCAAACTTGATTTAAATAATTGTTAACACCATCCGCGCAATCAATTATTGGTTAATCTGCTGATTAATCGATTTACAACGATATGCCTATCCATCAAATAGGTAAATTGGTGTGAGCGGCTTGCAATGATCAAACTCTTTATATGCTCACATTTACACACACTACATTATTTGGACTCTTGGGTTTCCCAAACGCACACAATTTCAAAACTTGCATTTAAATCGAATTTATTTAAAAGTACTCTTGTCCCCTTTCGGTATCCAGATGACTGCATAACGCGAGTGATTGTTCGAATAAAGTTCTTTCGTTGGTAATTTCGTCAATTATTCCTACAAGTTTGATTCTGTTATAACCGTTGTCTTAAGGTCAACCTTCAGTTGTTCTTGCTCTATCGGTTTTTTGTTGTAAATCAGCTACTTTAATTATTCTATTCATTGCGTACCTAGCAATAAATCAGTTAAAATAATAACATCAAGATAACACAAATTCAAAATGATCGAAACATTTAATCTCATGACCACATTCGTTTCGTGCAAACCGGCGACTCAAGAGTAGGAGCTGGTATTACGCCTTATACCCACTATATAATAGGCAGAGGAATAAGAGAAAATTGGACGGTACATTCTCCTACACGAAGGCATAAACATGCAGTAGTGGAGCTAACTTTATATAAAGTCTTCGATAATACGACTTCAAAGGCAACTCAATATTTATAAAAGATGCCATGCCTGTAAATAATACGAACACTGTGGCAGCCGAGTCGGTGCATGGTAACAACTTAATAGGACTGTAGAGGCTCCTAGACTATTATTGTCTGCGAACCCCATAGATGCCAAGTCGTGTTCAGTCCTTAATTGTACAATGGAATCTGATAAGCTAAGACTCTCGTTCACATCTATTAAATTCATGCCTGCCATATCTTGAGCTAATTTGCTAGTGTCCTCAAACTTAAGGTTAACTTTCATGCTGATCGTGCTTAATTATTAATTTGATAATTAGTGTTAGGCAAATGGAATGTGAAACCTTTTACGTAGCAAAACACCCGATCAAATAACTTGGAAATAAATAAGACGTGAAAAACAGAATTATTAAATTACCTGTTCCAGAACGTCCCCAATATGTACGATTCAAAAGACAAAATTGTAGCAGGAATATATTGTGAGAATCGAGTAAACGTAAAATGGAGGAAATGAAATAAAAGCAGCTTGCTGAGAAAATATTAGACCAGTCACGTACAGATAACCGAAACTGAAACTACGCACAATTCAAAGTATATATACAGTCAAGTATTTAAACAACGTATATTCTAGAAAATAAACGAATAATTTCTTTTTAAATAAAATTCGTTTCAATCAGCCAATGTGGTTTAAATTTATCAATAATTGTCACTTTAATTTTGTCGGAGGAAATATATTCCTTCACAGGATTCAAATTTAATCAAATTTCAGAATTTAGACTATTTCTGAACACCTGTTACTCCAGCAAATCCGTGCACCCTGGTCCTGATCGGAATCTATAATCCCATTTTGCGGTAATCACGACATAATTAATTTAAATATATAATAGCTGTATATTGTTAAATTCGTATTATTATTATGTTTTGCGCAAAAAGCAAAAAAATAACCAGCTTTCTATCCGGTTTCAGAGTCTGCCGACATTAATCATTGTATCACCAGAATTCGCAGCTTTATATTTTTAAATTTTTAGAATTATGAAGGTTATTTATGGTATTCCAAACGTCATTTAATGAAATAATAAATTTTATTGTAATAAAATTCTACCAACTTTTTACTTAAATATGGTTTTGCTTTTAATTTAGGATATAAAAGGCAATTGCTTTGTAAAACTGGAAGACATTGACGAGAACACCTTACGAAGTAGCATCGATATAATGCTATATTCTGTCCTATTATGAAAGCTGTTTCATGGACTGCGGATCTCCCATATAAATCTGAGATATCTCTGAAGCTTGGGATGGTAAATTCTTTGCGAGTACAGTTGAAACGTACTTCAGAAGATCCGCTAACATGTCAAATGATCCCAAGCAGAGCTTCAGTCATAGATAGACGCAAATACATTGAACAACATCTTGTTGAATAATATTCGCAGATGATCGAATAAAGAAGTAGAAGTATGATAAGAAATCGCACTTTTCTGTTGATAGTGGTAATAGGATACAATTCTCACTGCCGGCAGTTTCATTTATGTTGCTCCGCATGTATGATTGTTATTAACCATCACATTTAGCGGTAATCATGAAATCGTTCAATTAATTATATATTGATTTTATATTATATTTTACAAAGAATGCAGTTGTTTATTAGGTATTGCGTACATAGAATTAAATTAGTTCAAATAGGACCACAAGAATAAACAAAAGTCAGTATGATAAAAAAAATGGTATAAACTCTTGTATACATTCGTTTGAGCTTACCGGCGACTCACCAATAAGAACTGGTAAACGTCATGTATCCACTGTATATTGGGTCGAGAAATGTGCGTAAATTAAAAATAGCAAGAAAAAACTGCGATAACTGGAGATAACATATTTAATGTTAGCAGACATTGAAACCGGCTAAATACTGATTGTTGCGAAGAGCTAATATATATGCAAGTATGTATTAGGTTTTGCGAACGTAGTAACAAATTAGTTCAGCTGTGACCAGAAGGATAAACCAAAGGCAGCATGAACGGAAAGTATAATCTCATTCACATTCGTTTCGTGCTTACTGGCGACTCATCAGTAGGAGCCGGTATTACGCCCTTTAACCACTGTATATTTGGTAGAAGAATGTGGAATAATAGGACGGTACAATCTCCTAGACGAATGTGTAAACCTGTAATAGTGAAGCTAACATAATCTAAAGTCAACGACAATACGACTTCAATGTTAACTCACACTATATAATATATATACCGAGTCTGTAAAGGATACTAACACTATGGCTATTGTGTTAGTAACTGATACCTTTTTTAAATCGATGAGTACCGGATACTAACACTATGGTTTCCGAGTCGGTACATGATACCAACCTGATGGATATAAATTTATGCTAAAGTTCACCCAAATTGAGAATTACAACAATTTTCGAACACCTGTTACTCCAGTTAAACCATACACTCTGGCCTTCATCGATATCAGTTATCACATTTCGCGGTAAGCATGACATCATTCAATTCAATATATTACAGTTAAATACTGTTTGTTGCGAAGAACTAATATATATGCAAGTATGTATTAGGTTTTGCGAACCTAGTAACAAATTAGTTCAGTTGTGACCAGAAGGATAAACCAAAGGCAGCATGAACGGAAAGTATAATCTCATGCACATTCGTTTCGTGCTTACTGGCGACTCATCAGTAGGAGCCGGTATTACGCCCTTTAACCACTATATATTTGGTAGAAGAATGTGGAATAATAGGACGGTACAATCTCCTAGACGAATGTGTAAACCTGTAATAGTGAAGCTAACATAATCTAAAGTCAACGACAATACGACTTCAATGCTAACTCACACTATATAATATATATACCGAGTCTGTAAAGGATACTAACACTATGGCTATTGTGTTAGTAACTGATACCTTTTTTAAATCGATGAGTACCGGATACTAACACTATGGTTTCCGAGTCGGTACATGATACCAACCTGATGGATATAAATTTAATTTTTGTAATTCTCAATTTGGTTGAACTTTAGCATAAATTTATATCCATCAGGTTGGTATCATGTACCGACTCGGAAACCATAGTGTTGGTATCCGGTACTCATCGATTTAAAAAAGGTATCAGTTACTAACACAATAGCCATAGTGTTAGTATCCTTTACAGACTCGGTATATATATTATATAGTGTGAGTTAGCATTGAAGTCGTATTGTCGTTGACTTTAGATTATGTTAGCTTCACTATTACAGGTTTACACATTCGTCTAGGAGATTGTACCGTCCTATTATTCCACATTCTTCTACCAAATATATAGTGTTTAAAGGGCGTAATACCGGCTCCTACTGATGAGTCGCCAGTAAGCACGAAACGAATGTGCATGAGATTATACTTTCCGTTCATGCTGCCTTTGGTTTATCCTTCTGGTCACAACTGAACTAATTTGTTACTAGGTTCGCAAAACCTAATACATAATTGAAATCGGCTGTCAAACTGGTTTATTTGGTAGAAGTTCGGCAAAGTTTTATACACAATTGCAAATATATTATGTCTCCGCACAAAAAATATATTAAAAAGTTTATATTTAATTGAATAAAGCCATGATTACCGTGAAATGTGATAACAACTGTCGTTCAAAGCCAGAGTATATGGATTTACTGTAGTAAAATCTATTCAGAAGTAGTTGTAAGTCTCAATATTAAAATCCGTGTTTTTGGTACCAACTAGGACTAAGCAACGTTAATGTTGGTACTCTTTACAGGCTCATGTTTAGCGAGTTGGTTTTGAATTCGCATTTTTGAAGATTATATATGAAGTTCAACCTATTGCTACTTGAATATCCATTCGTATAGGAGATTATACAGTCTAATTGTCTCACATTTCGAGACAAAATATATGGTGGATATAGGGCGTGATACTGAATCCTACTAAAGAGCCACCAATAAGAACAAAACTCGTGTATATATGAGATTATGCCTTTCTTTCATTCTGTGTTTGTTTTATGCTTCTAGTCCTATTTTATCTAATTTATTGCTAGATACACAGCGCCTAATACACATTGGAATATATTTGCTCATCCTAACATTAAACAATCATGGATTGCGCGGGTGATGGTAATAACTTTTAAAAGCAGGTTTGCGAGCTTGAGGTAAATACCAAATACATTTTATTTAACTAGTCGTCGAAAATAATAGCAAAACTAGCGAACTTCCATGATGATCATTAGAGTACGACGGCAAACCGACTAGCGAGGATCTAAATGCAATACACATTTAGAGAAAGAAAAATTAGATATGCAACTTTTACCTCTAGTAGTCTCGCATAAATTTTACTGGACTAAAAGCGTGGCCTGCACAGTTCATATGCAGTTACGAACATTAACTTTTTTCAGATTTCACCACATATAAAAAGGTAATAAAAATAGACGATAATTGATTGCGCGAGTGGTGGTAACAATTTTTTAAATCAAGTTTACGAGTTTGAAGTAAACACCAACCCCACTGTATTTAACCAGTCATCAAATGACATAACAAAACTACTGTCATTCACAATTATTGCTAGATTGCAAACTTGATTTAAATAATTGTTACCACCACCCGCACAATCAATAATTGTTTAATTGTATTACCTACATATATGTGGCGAACTCTGCTTAACGTTAGTGTTCGTGACTGCATAGAAATTGTGCAGCCGACAATAGCAGTCAACCAGAATATATACGAAACTACCAGGGGTAAGAGCCGCATATATAATTTTGCTATCCAAGTATATGCATTGTCGTTTAATCCTCGCCAGTCGGTTTGCCCTAGTTCTCTGATGATGATTATAAAAGTTCAAAACACGTCAGTTCGTGCGATTAACAGTTGTTTTGTAATGTTGTTCGACGACTGCTTAGATAAAATTAGATTTGTGTTTAATTCAAGCTGGAAAGCCTGATTTAAATAAATTTTAACACCACCTGCACAATCTGTGATAGCATAATTATATTGCCTATATATAATTATCGAAAGCTACTGTATTTAATGTTAGTGACTAAAGAGAAATTTTGCAGCCGAAAATATAATCCATGTACAATATATACGAAACTACCAGAGGTAAGATCCGTATATCTCATTTTGCTTTCTAAATATATGCATTGCATTTTAATCCTCGCCAGTCGGTTTTGCCGTCGATCTATGCTGATGATCATGGACCGTCGAAGCGCCACAATGCGTTTGACGGACGTTTGTTTTGCAATGTTTTTTGACGACTGGTTAAATACAATGGGATTGGTGTTTACTTCAAGCTCGCAAACTTGATTTAAAGAATTGTTACTGCCACCCGCGCAATAAATTAATGTTTAATTGTATTGTCTGTATATATATATATATATATATATATATATATATATATATATATATATATATATATATATATATGCGACAAAAGCTGCAAACAGTTAATGTTCGTGACTGCATAGACATTGTGCAGCCGACATTTTCAGTCACGTACAATGTATGCGAGACTGCTGGAGGTGAGAGCCGCATATCTAATTTTGCTTTCCATATATATGCAATGCGGATCAATCCTCGCTAGTTAGTTTGCCGTCCTGTTCTGATAATGATCATTGAATGTGAAAACGCGTCAGTGCATGGGACTGGCTGTAGTTTTCCTAAGTTGTTTGAACTCTGGTTAAATGAAATGTGAAATGTTTATAAATTCGGCTCGCAATCTTGATTTAAATAATGGTTACTACCACCGGCGCAATCAGTGATTGCTTTATTATATTACCTGAATATATTTAACGAAATCTGCTATACTGAAGTATTGTGATTTTATAGAAATTGTGCAGTGGACAATACTAGTAATGTACAATGTATGCAAACCGCCAGAGATACGATCCGCGTATCTAAATTTGCTGCCTAATTATATGTATTACAGTTTTATCCTCGCCAGAGGGGTTTGCCGTCGTTCTCTGATGATCACATGGAAGGACGAAACGCGTCATTGCGTGCGATTAACGGTTGGTTTGCGAAGTTTTTCGATGACTGGTTAGATACAATTGGATATGTGCTTAATTTGAGTTCGCCATCTTGATTTAGAGAATTGTTGTCACCAACCGCGCAATCAGTGGTTACTTAATTATATTACCCATATATGTTTAGCGAACGCTGCTACACTTAATTTTCGTGTTTGCAGAAATATTGTGCAATGCCATTTATGTAAATTGTATGCGAAATCACTGAGTAAGAGATCCGTATATCTAATTTTGCTTTATATATATATATATATATATATATATATATATATATATATCGATGAATTGCAGTTTTATCCTCGGTAATTGGTTTGCCTTCGTACACTGATGATGATTATGGAAGGTCGAAATGCGTCATTACTTGTGAGTGACGGTAGTTTTGCTATGTTTTTTCGACGGCTGGCTAAATTCAATGTGTTTGGTGTTTACTTCAAGCTCTCAAATTGATTTGAAGAACATATAATTAGTAAATAAATCAAGTTTGAGATCTTGATATTAGATTTGTCCTATTATGTGCGCACATCTGCCAGTATTAGCTAAACATTCTATAGTGTAGATAAGGCAATTCATCATTGGGAACTCGCCACGTACATGCCAGGATTTGTCGCGGACATAGCTGTATTTGGGCACGTATTCATTGGAATCTGTTTCTCCAACAACTGAGCCACCCTGCTGCATACCACACAAAATTTTCAGTTTTATACTAACTAATGTTTCTTCGTTAGCCTTTCCTGTAGACGGAGCCTATATAGGATACTTTAGACCTAAAGGTCCAACTAACCAACCCCAATCTGTCATTGTAGAACAGACAGCACGCGAACTGGGGTCATGGTAGAAAATTGATGACAAATATTTAAATTAATGCTTCAATTGAAGCAAAGTATAACCAATAAACATTAGTTAGTATATTACTGAAAATTGTTTGTGGTATGCTCAGGGGTTAGAGCATCAGTTTCCGAAGTAGACGAGCCCAGTCCGCGCGAAATTCTTGACAGTACGTGAGGAGTTCCCAATAAGGTCGAAACTGAATGAATTGCCATTTTAGCATTATTAAATTCTTAGTTTATTTAAACTGACAAATTTGTGCACATAATGAGACAAGATTTTAACCTTGATTTGATTAATTTTTATCACCGCCCGCACAACCAATGTTCATTTAACATATATTTATTCCATTCATTGTTCTTTAAATCAAGTTTGCGAGCTTGAAGTAAACACCAATCCCATTGTATTTAACCAGTCGTCGAACAACATAACAAAACTACCGCCAGCCGCAACGCACTGACGCGTTTCGACCTTCCATGATCATCATCAGAGTA